>WNGS01137620.1:0-11198 GCA_020271785.1 Procambarus virginalis
TGTGAACGTAACTATCAGAAGTTAATAGTCTGTAATTTTTGGGTGAATATTGTAGACCATTTGTTTTGGTAGCTGGGCTTGTTGGTGGTAGTGCACGTGTGTGTGTGTGTATACACACGCGCGCGTGTGTGTGAATGTGGTGTGCGTGTGTGTGCGTGCGCATCCTTGTGTTTCCCTTCCAGGCGTAGTAACCTTCATCGATTTTCGAGAGTGGCGCTAAAATTCAATTTGTGTTTATTTGTTTCGCACATATCCTGATGGTGTCCTCTTGTGTGTCCTCCTTGTGGAGTCCCTCCTGGCGTCCCCTTGTGGGGTTCCCTTGTGGGGTCCTCTCGAGGCGTCCCCTCGTGGCGTCCCCTGGAGGCGTCCCCTCGTGGTGTCCCCTGGAGGCGTCCCCTCGTGGCGTCCCCTGGAGGCGTCCCCTCGTGGCGTCCCCTTGTGGGGTCCCCTCGTGGCGTCCTCTCGAGGCGTCCCCTCGTGGCGTCCCCTGGAGGCGTCCCCTCGTGGTGTCCCCTGGAGGCGTCCCCTCGTGGCGTCCCCTGGAGGCGTCCCCTCGTGGCGTCCCCTTGTGGGGTCCCCTCGTGGCGTCCTCTCGAGGCGTCCCCTCGTGGCGTCCCCTGGAGGCGTCCCCTCGTGGTGTCCCCTGGAGGCGTCCCTGGAGGCGTCCCCTCGTGGCGTCCACTTACAGCGTTCCTCGTGGTGTCCCCTCGTGGTGTCCCCCGTGGTGTCCCCTTGTGGTGTCCCCTCATGGTGTCCCCTCGTGGCGTCCCTTGTGGTGTTCCCTCGTGGCGTCCCCTCGTGGTGTCCCCTCGTGGCGTCCCCTCACAGCTTCCCTCGTGGTGTCCCCTCGTGGTGTCTCCTGGAGGCGTCCCCTCGTGGCGTCCCCTCACAGCTTCCCTCGTGGTGTCCCCTCGTGGCGTCCCCTCACAGCTTCCCTCGTGGTGTCCCCTCGTGGCGTCCCCTCACAGCTTCCCTCGTGGTGTCCCCTCGTGGTGTCTCCTGGAGGCGCTCCCTCGTGGTGTCCCCTCGTGGTGTCCCCTCGTGGTGTCTCCTGGAGGCGCTCCCTCGTGGTGTCCCCTCGTGGTGTCCCCTCGTGGTGTCCCCTGGAGGCATCCCTCGTGGCGTCCCCTCACGTATTGACGTGGGCCGGCGAGCGTGTGGGCGCTCCCGCCATAATGTCAGAGGTGAAAGAGAGTCTCCAAGCCCCCCCTAGTGGCGGTTTTCTCTTCCAAGTTCGTTTAGGGACTTACTATCTCCTCAGCAAATTATGTTTATCGTAACTATATATACAATGGAGACTTAATCCTGACGAAAGTGAGAACTTAGGCTCACTTGGAGGATTGATTTTTCTGGCGCGGGCCCATGGAAGATCACGTGGTGCCTTTCCAGGCTCTTCTCTTACCCTCCCCTCTCCTCTCTCTCTCTCTCTCTCTCTCTCTCTCTCTCTCTCTCTCTCTCTCCCTCCCACTCCTCTTCCTCTCTCCTCCACTTTACTCACTCCCCGCCTCTTCCATCTTTCGCAGCTCTCACGTATTAATGATTCTTGCCTTTCCAAAGTTTTACATGGTTGTGAAACAATTTTTAGTTCGAGTTTTACGTTCACTGGAGGGAATGGGTTTGAGATTGATATGGTAGACAGCTGCCGTCGTCGTAGCCGGCGGCCACGACGAACCGTACATTAATATATCAAAAAGAGAAAACTAGAATTTCTTCCCATAGTCAACGGATACATTACTTTTCGATCCGAATATCTTCATGTGTGCAATGACTTCCTGCTAATTACATGTGGTCGTTCATTCAAAAATGATACAATGTTTCCTCTGAACGGAAGTTGAACACTAATGAAAGACGTTGATTGAGGTGGATGAGATGAGAAACAATGAAGCAGAGAGAAGCGCGGGTGGACGCCATCCATAACATAGGGAGGCGGCGCTGCCGTCACCACCCCGCTGCCAGACCTCGTGTCGTCTATTGATAGTTCCATGCCTGGCCTGAACTTATTAACAAATAACAATATAAAACTTTTATTTTGTGTTATATTAATGAATCTAAAATGCTATAAGCTTACTGGGGAGTAACTTTAGCTATGGGGAGTACTTGGTAGAGGAAATATAAGCTTGAAGAAGACGTTGAAGTGTCTAAAGCCCGCCATACTTACTCCAGCCCGTCTTGTAGTCCCCTATGTGTATTTGTTTACTTTTGCTTGCAGGATTAAACTTCAGCTGTTGATCCTCGCCATTTCAGCTGTTGCTTGACGATTACAGTGATGCAATTCAATTTCTTTATAATGCACCCTATACCCATCCCTTGGGCGGTGGTGTAAAGGATTACAGAGGCACATAATCGGTTCAGGAACTGAACCCTCTAGTTCGTCTAGCTAAGCAAATAACAATCTTTTGACGCTAGTTACAAAATTATTAATGTTATATATACATGTACACATACTCATGCATATATGTACATATACATACGTATACATATATACATACACATACATGCGAACAAGCCTGAATGGTTCCCAGGACTATATGCAACTGAAAATCAAATCGCCCAAAGAATGAGGTGATTTGATAAAATGCTATGACCAAGATTACCATCCGAGTGCCGGCGGGGAAGTGGTTCAAATAGCTTCGGCTATTACTTCCTTAGTCCGGTCGTGATGGTCAAGTGGATTAAGGCGTCCTGTCAAAGGCAACGCATACCAGTTGCGTTGCTCCTGGCAGTATGGGTTCGAGTCACTTCTTGGGGTGTGAGTTTTCAGATACACATACATATTTAATCACCCACACAAATACACACATCAATAATCTTTTGTGTCAAAAGTGATTCAACAAGAGGCTCACAATAGTCACTATACAAGGCACTTTACATCTATGGTGAGTCACACAGTTACTAGTCTTGCTCCACACCCACCCAACTGGGCGGTAGCTTTACAGTCATGTGCTCCACACCCACCCAACTGGGCGGCAGCTTTACAGTCATGTGCTCCACACCCACCCAACTGGGCGGCAGCTTTACAGTCATGTGCTCCACACCCACCCAACTGGGCGGCAGCTTTACAGTCATGTGCTCCACACCCACCCAACTGGGCGGCAGCTTTACAGTCATATGCATGCATTACCTACAGTAAGCAAATTTTGGATACTTCGCTAAGATTTCGGGCAGCACATCATTATGAATGAAGTACTTACACATTTCTTGGACTCCACTGATGGTGTTATCTCTATATTCCGCGATTTTTTTCACATTCCATTATATAATGACGCAAAGTATACGAGTAGTTCTGCTGACAGAGTTTACATTTAGTCACATCTACATCAGCAGATGTTACAAACTCCCAGAGGTACTTGTAGCCATGCCTAAACCTAGCAGTGGTAACATCTAGAAGTCTGCTAACATTATTGGATGACCATAGACGTGCGGGTCTTCTGCCTAACCCATGTTGGCCAGGAACTGGGATTCTACCCCCCCCTACACACTAGGGGGTGAGGTATAAACAACAGTACACCAGGGGAAGGTTTAAGTATCACCTTTAGGTTAGGTCGGGCGGGCGCGCTTCCCCACTCTCCCTTCACCAATAAATTAAATTCCTTCAAAGCTGCTGTAAATTATTCTGAAGAGCTTACTGGCCGTGATTGTTTTTTTTGTGTTATCTTCAAGTTTCAATTTGTTATTCAGATTGGACTCCTCTTTGGACCCTCACACCTACACTGTGGTGTTAGTTGTATATTTTCTTCCACAGACGTGGCTGCACATTTACAGTGCTAACCGAACAATATATATATTAATATATATATATAATAGGAATATTATATATATATATATATATATAGAATTATATATATATTATATATATATATATATATATAGTATATATATATAGTATATATATAGTAATATAATGATATATATATATGCTATTAAATATGACCGAAAAAGTAAGATTAATAATTCTAACACGAATTTTCTCAATTTTCCTTATGTTTGTTTTTACTGATGACGGTAAATTAAAAATCAATTCTCCAAAATTCATTCTTTATTTCTTATCTGACGCGACACTTGAGCGCGTTTCGTAAAACTTATTACATTTTCAAAGACTTAGTGTACACACACACAGAACAACTATAACTGAACAGAGTTAAATACCTGCATTTGGGTGAGGTGACATGTTACAATGGTTTGGGGTGAGGTGAGCAACACAACACAGAACACGAAACAATGGGTTAAGGGAAGAATAGATCTGTAACTGCAGAGGCCTATTGGCCCGTATTTCTTGATGTTTCTATATTGGAGCGGAGTCTTGAAGTGGGTAGAATATAGAAGTGCGTTAATTGGCTGTTGAGTAAGGCAGGTCCTAGTCACAACAACGGCTTCTCCAATGGTTTCATTGAAGACATCATAAGAAGGAAAGTGAAACGCCATGCAACCTCTGAAGATACAACTACACCAACACCCTATACCCCCTATTAGACTATTTTACAGGAACTTCTTCTCCACAGCTCATAAAACGGAGGAAAGGGTCCTGAAAGATATTGTTAATAGAAACGTTATCCCTACAGACAAAAATCAGAAGATTACAATTGACGATTTACTATAAAACCAAGAAAACTGCCAACCTACTCATGAGAAACTCTCCAGACACAAAGCAGAACGCTTTGAAAGAGACCAATGTCGTCTATGCCTTCAAATGCCCCACTTGGGGACTGTAAGCCCCAAAGAACTCAATATATAGGCAAGACACAACATCTCTTTCCAGGCGATTAACGATGCATAAGCAACAGGGCTCTATCAAGGAACATATAATCTCTTCCCACAACCAAACCATCACCAGAGAAATCTAACAAACAACACAGAAAACATTGATAGATACAGCACACGAGGCGGCTTGACACTGCGAGGCACTACACATCAAGAAGTCAACACCAGCAATCAACAGCCAATTACGCACTACTATATTCTACCCACTTCAAGACTCCGCTCCAATATAGAAACATCAAGAAATACGGGCCAATAGGCCTTCTGCAGTTACAGATGCTATTCTTCCCTTATAATACCCATTGTTTCGTGTTCTGTGTTTGTTCTCACCTCACCCCAAACCATTGTAACATGTTCCCTCACCCAAATGCAGGTATTTAAACTCTGTTCAGTTATAGACGTTCTGTGTGTGTGTAACTAAAGTCTTTGAAAATGTAATAAGTTTTACGAAACGCGCTCAAGTGTCGCGTCAGACTAAGAAATAAAGAATGAATTTTGGAGAATTGATTTTTAATTTACCGTCATCAGTAAAACAAATAAGGAAAATTGAGAAAATTCGTGTTAGAATTATTAATCTTACTTTTTCGGTCATATTTAATAGCATATGTCTACAGGAAAGACTGCTACCAAAATATACTAATATATATATATATAATATATCATATATATATATACTATATATATATATATATATATATATCTATATATATATATATGGGGGTGGGGGTGGTAGGAGAAGCGAACACGTCATACTATTCAGAGTTAAATGGCAAGTTTTTCCCTGAATGCTCTGTGTTCCCTTCTCTGAGGCTGGGTCCCTAAATGCACCGAGGTGGTACCACCCCTATATGTATATATATATATATATATATATATATATATATATATAGATATATATATATATATATATATTATATAGTATATATATATATATATATTATATATATTATAATATATATATATATATATATATATATATATGCAAATAAGCCTGAATGGTCCCCAGGACTATATGCGAATGAAACTCACACCCAGAAGTGACTCGAACCCATACTCCCAGGAGCAACGCAACTGGTATGTACAGGGACGCCTTAAACCGCTTGACCATCACGACCGGACATAAGGAAGTGATAGCCTGAGCTATATGAACCACTTCCCCGCCGGCACTTGGATGGTTATCTTGGGCATAGCATTTTTATCAAATCAACTCATTTTTTGGGGCACACGTGAGGAACATTATTCGCTTATTCGAACATTATGGCTTATTCGCATTTGTGTTCCTCACGTGTTGCCCCCAAAAATGAGGTGATTTGATAAAATGCCTTGCCCAAGATAACCATCCAAGTGCCGGCGAGGAAGTGGTTCATAGAGCCTCGGCTATCACTTCCTTTTGTCCGGTCGTGATGGTCAAGCGGTTTAAGGCGTCCCCTGTACATACCAGTTGCGTTGCTCTGGGAGTATGGGGTTCGAGTCACTTCTGGGGTGGTGAGTTTCATTCATATATATCTATATATATATATATATAATCTTATATATATAATATATATAGACTATATTATCCATATATTATAATATAATATATATATATATATATATATATATATATATATTATATATATATTATATATATATACTGAGACACACACAGGGTATATACACTGAGACACACACAGGGTATATACACTGAGACACACACGGGGTATATACACTGAAGACACACACAGGGTATGTGCACTGAGACACACACAGGGTATGTGCACTGAGACACACAGAGGTATATACACTGAGACACACAGAGGAATATACACTGAGACACACAGAGGTATATACACTGAGACACACAGAGGAATATACACTGAGACACACAGAGGTATATACACTGAGACACCACAGAGGAATATACACTGAGACACACAGAGGTATATACACTGAGACACACAGAGGAATATACACTGAGAAACACTAGAGTATATACACTGAGAAACACAGGGGTATATACACTGAGACACACAGGGGTATATACACTGAGACACACAGGGGTATATACACTGAGACACACAGAGGAATATACACTGAGAAACACTAGAGTATATACACTGAGACACACAGGGGTATATACACTGAGACACACAGGGGTATATACACTGAGAACACACAGATGAATATACACTGAGACACACAGGGGTATATACACTGAGACACACAGAGGAATATACACTGAGAAACACTAGAGTATATACACTGAGACAGAGGGTATATACACTGAGACACACAGGGGTATATACACTGAGAAACACTAGAGTATATACACTGAGACAGGGGGGTATATACACTGAGACTCACAGAGGTATATACACTGAGACAGGGGGGTATATACACTGAGACTCACAGAGGTATATACACTGAGAAACACTGAGTATATACACTGAGACAAGGGGTATATACACTGAGACTCACAGAGGTATATACACTGAGACTCACAGAGGTGTATACACTGAGAAAACACTGGGGTATATATACTGAGACAGGGGGTATATACACTGAGACTCACAGGGGTATATACGCTGAGAAACACTGGAGTATATACACTGAGACAGGGGGGTATATACACTGAGACACACAGGGTATATACACCGAGAAACACTTGAGTATATATACTGAGATTAAAAAAAAGTGTGAGATTGTGAAATAAAGATTACTAGTAAGCCAGAAAGAGAGATACAAGAGAAACTGAACATTGCCATAAAGAGTCTAAGCCACTCTGCAATAAGAGTAATGCACAGACTTAAATGTAATTAGTATGCAGGTGACGAAGCATTTTTGGCAGCTAATTGCCTAAGACACGAACTCTTCCAGCGACCAATTCATTGCACTCTGGACTTAACTCCCTAGATCAATACACCATCGTTCACACAATGATTTAAGTTCACATTTAAATGTGAAATATAAGAATACCTCCATGAGCATAAAGCAACGAGGTCTTCAGCATAATTACGTCAATTGGTCCTGACGTTCAAGTCACCAATGAGGTGACTTGAACGAGCGTTCTAGTGAATACCAGACACTTGCCTGAGCCCACTAAGCCACGATATGACAACAAGCCATTCCACCATTCCAGAACACCATTGCCCACAGGACACAGTGTAGGTGTAGACCAGTCATAGAATCCTGGTTGGGGGTCTCCAGCTGAACTTCCCAGTGAACTCAGTGGAGTTCCTGGTTGAATGGCTTTTTTTTTGTCATTGTCGTGGCCTAGTGGGTTAAGGCGAGCGTCTGAGGCATCACGAGAATGCTGGTTCAAGTCACCTCATTGCCTCAGATAATGTTCTCATTAGTATATCACGCTATTGGGATTTCTTAGTGTTATTAATAATTAATTTTATTAGTTCGAAAAAGTTGCACTATGGAAACACAGCACCTCTATGTGTTTGGGTAGGTGGATAGGCTTAGTTAGGTGGATAGGCTTGGTTAGGTGGATAGGCGTGGTTAGGTGGGTGGGCTAGGACAGGTGGGTGGGGTTGGTTAGATCAGTGTTTATATATTTCCTGCTTACCTGCTTGAAATGAGTTCTGACTGACATATATTTCATATATGTGAGTTGGATTATTTATTTCAGCAAAGTTATTTATTTATTTTCAGAGTCGTGGGATTAGAACTGTTCATTGAATATCAATGCAGCTTATTACTCGGATACAACTCGTGCTTTGAAGGCATGATTAGTTGGAAGTTTCTTCCAAAATGACTTGTTTGAATGTGAAGTGTGTTTAGCGGGCGGCCGCCATTGCCTCAAGGAACACACACACACACACCTGCTCAACCCCCGCAAGCACAATAGGTGAGTACACACACACACGCACACACACACACACACACACACACACTGTAAACACAACGCACGTGGGCCCCATGACGTGGGTGAACTCTCTGACTCTCTGCACTAAAGATGAGAGCGGACGGCCTCCACTCCCTCGCCATCCTCCACACCACACTCTCCTACCACCGGGAATATGACCTGATGCTATCTAATCTTCACTCGACTGTGTTTGTGCTCATCTTGTGGGTATGTATAAATCTCTGCAGCTTAAAGGGTTTGTGTGTATGTGTTGTGTGTGTGTGTACTCACCTGGTTGTACTCACTTAGTTGTGCTTTGCAGGGGTTGAGCTTTGGCTGTTTGCTCCCGCCTCTCAACTATCAATCAACTGGTGTACAGGTTCCTGAGGCCTACTGGGCTCTGTTAATCTACATTTGAAACTGTTGTATGGAGTCAGCCTCCACCACATCACTGCCTAATGTATTCCATCCGTAACTACTCTGACACTGAAAAAGATCTCTCCTATCGTCCCTGTGGCTCATTTGGGCACTCAGTTAGATATGTGTGTGTGTGTGTGTGTGTGTTGGTTACTATTTGTGCCGGCAGGATCGAGTTGTTAGCTCTTGGACCCCGCCTTTTTTAACTGCCAGTTGCCTAAGGTACTGACTCCCGACCCATTTTCCTTCATCATATCTACTTACATATTTCTCGTCTCTCACACACAAGTAAACCACACTAATCCACATGGATGCTGGCTCGTAACAGCTAGTTTAACGCCCAGGTACTGGACCTGTTTACTGCTAGATTAACAGGTGCATCAGGTGAAATAATCTTTTCCCATTCCTTTCTGCCTCGAGTGGGATTCGAACCAAAGTCCTTAGGACTACGACACGCGAGAGCTGGGTACTCGGCCATGTCTGTGTGTAAGTACCCAAGTGTTGGTACACAGGACGAGAGCTACGCTCGTGGTGTCCCGTCACCCCAGTGTCTCTTTGTCGTATAACGCTTTGAAACTACTGACGGTTTTGGCCTCCACCACCTTTGTCACCAACCGTCTACCGTCTGTTCCACTTGTTCCATCGGTCTACCGGCTGCTTCCACTTTGTATCCTAACCGTCCTCCCACTCTGTTGGCACAAGAAGAGATTCTCCAAATATATTTTGTCGTCAGCTTTGTTTAGTTAGCCTAAATATATGACCGCTTCCTCTTGACGGTCCAGGCTTCAAGAATTTTCCTTTATCAATTTTGTCGAATTCCCGTTAATTTTGTGTTCGTTGTGATCATATCACTTCTCTTTCTTTTTGCCTTTTAGGTCTTTACTTCACCTAATTATGCTTGCGCGGGTTGAGCTCCGGCTCTTTGGTCTCCGCCTCTCAACTGTCCAATCAACTGGTGTACAGATTCCTCAGTCTATTGGGCTCTGTCATATCTACATTTGAAACTGTGTAATCTGGTGTCAGTCTCCACTAATCACTGCCAAATGCATTCTATTTACTAACTACTCTGACCACTTAATTGGCCAATTCGTGAAATCCTTTGGTGCGAGTAAGGACAGGTTTTGATTCTCAAAGACAAAATTACCGAAGTTGTTTTTATTGAAAAAGAAGACTTTGAAGCTTCCTAGACTTGATGTCTAGTCACAAAGTCTAGACACTTAGACGTCTAGAGACGATGTCTAGACGCGATGCTTAGACATAACTTTGAAATAACGCTTAGGCCTTGACATTTACGATTTATATTACGAGTAGGAATGAGGCTATTTATATTACGAGTAGGAATGAGGAATTTCACATATATGTAGACATATATGTGAAATTATAAAAACATTGTTTGGTTAAAAATCTGCATCTCTTCCAGTTTGGTATTGCCAGATCCTCTCCCATTTTGTATGCTACCAACGGGTCATATTTCTCATTACATTTCAAATTGTTCGCACGACAAGTGTCATCGTGGATCTTGTACTTGACGGTTTACATCCTACATTGTTCTGGCCTTAGGAATTTCCTTTAGCAAGAAAGAGATTAATTAAGGTTAATTGTCAGCCAGTGTTGGCATCAATGTTAGTAGCGGAGTAATATCTGAGCGCATCACCGCCTCCTCCGCAAGGCAAAGCGGTACCAATCCTCTGAGCCTAGAAATATTAATTAAGACTTTTACATACGTTACAGATTGCTTGTAAGATTGAGTTTGGGAAAACGCTTTCATCTGAAATCAAATGTAAAGCAGTAGAGTTAGTATTACTCGTGGTGAAATTAATTAAACAATAGTACTTCTCTCTCTGCATGAGTGAGGGGGGCTTGGCCGGGATTCATCAAGTGCTTAGAAGACCACTTACGAAGCCTGTACATCTTTCTTTAATCACGACGGCTTAATGCTGCATTTATTAAACAGTTTATGAGCTTCTGAAGCGCTAAAGGTTGTTTGTAACAACTTCTAGCGGTTCAGACCTCATGACCTTAGGCTGTGAAGCTCGGAAACTCTTCAATAAATTAAGACAAAGCCGCAATTATTAAAGAAAGACGTACAAGTTTTGCAGGTGGTTGCCTAAATGCTTTCACGAATCCCAGTCCCTGGTAGGTTGGCACAGTCACCCTTATTGGAAAGAGAAATAAATGAAATTCTACATAATCA
>WNGS01137622.1:0-10772 GCA_020271785.1 Procambarus virginalis
AGGGAAGAGAGTCCACAGCAACAAAGCCAGGACTCAAGTTCATGTTGGGTACATTGTGTATAAGAGCCGATTCTCCAAGACGGCGTCTGTGAAGAGTAGAGGCAGGAAGATTATTTTATTTGGAGGAAGACCAATCAATGGGATGATTAGAATCCTCACATGGCAGAAGAGAGCATTGTTAGTGTCTGCAGACTTAACACTTCTCTTGTGTGTTCTTTAGTCTGTCATTCAGTGTACGGCAGTTTCGCAAAGTATTGGAGAGGACAAGATGAACAGGAGAATAGAGTAGACACCAGCAGCATTAGAAGCAGGAGGAGCAGTGTGAACTAGATTGCTACGAAGTGTGTTAGTTTGTCGAAAGGCGAGTTTAATGTCAAGAGGACGAAAGGTATTGGTAAAAGTTTGAGTTCAGATATGAAGGGAAGGCATAGTACAGTGCTACTAGTGTTGGAAGCAGGTTTAGGATGAAAGAAATTTCGTTTAGCTTGAGAGTAGGCAGAGTTGATGAAATGCAAAGGATAACCAAGGCGAGAGAATGATTTGTAGATAAAGGAAATTTCAGAATCAAGAAACTGAGGGTCGCTGATGCGTAGAGCGCGGAGGAAGAGAGAGACGAGGACACTTTTCTTAACAGAAGGAGGATGGTAGGAAAAGAAGTGAATGTACATGCCACTATGCATGGGTTTACGGTAGACAGAGAAAGAGAACCCAGACACAGAGCTGTGAACATGAACATCAAGAAAAGGAAGGAGGGAATTAGATCCCACTCAACTTTGAAATGGATAGAAGGAGCCAGATTGTTAAGAGAGGCGAGGAAAGGCTGGAAAGATTAAGGTCATGAGGCCATAAAGCAAAAATGTCATCAACATAGCGAAGCCAGAGAGAGGGACGAGTATCAATAGAAGGAAGAAGAACAGTTTCGAAGTATTCCATGTAGAATTAGCAAGAACAGGGGGAGAGGGGAACCCATAGCGACACCGAAAGTTGAGATGTAATATTTACCGTTAAAAGAGAAAGAGTTAGATTCAACACAGAGTCTAATGAGATCGAGGAAAACGTCAGGGAAGAGGGAGAGAAGAAGGCCCTCTGACGCCTTCCGTCTAAGGAAAGAGAGAACGTCATCGAGCGGAACATTAGTGAACAGAGAGTCGACATCAAGACTAAGCATCTTACAAGAGGGTTGCAGGCGCAGTCTTTCTATGAAGTCCTGAGAGTGACGAAGGTGGGCAGGGAAAAAGTGCCAAGGTAAGGTGTCAGGGTTTTAGCGAGCCAGGAGGCAAGAGAATAGCTGACAGAGCCCGTGAAGAAATGATAGGACGAAGAGGAACACCAGGTTTATGAGTCTTAGGAAGACCATAGAAATAAGGAAGAGAAGGGCAGATGACACGGAAACGCTTAATGAGATCAAAGTCAGGAGGGCAAAGACTAGAGAGCTGTCTTAGTTTGCGGTTAAAGGAAGTTTGAGGCGATCCAAAGGGTTAGAAGTCAGAGGAGCATAAGTGCGAGAGTCAGAGAGCAAGACATGCTTTCGGAGGTAGTCCTCACGGTCAAGGACAACCACCGAATTGCCTTTGTCGGAAGGAAGGATAAGAATAGAGTTGTTAGATTTTAGGGAGGCAAGGGCAAGCTGGAAGCGACGAGGAGGTGGTGATTTTTAGAAAACAAGCTGTCAAGAACGGGGATGAGGGCCCCTCTAAAGGCAGACAGGTCCGAAAGAGTACTAGAGTTAGAATTGACAAACCTGTCAAAGGAACTAATGAGATCAATGCCACAGCGTGGGCCAGGGGAAGTAGCAAAAGACAGACCAAGACCAAGAAGTTCTTGCTGGTGCTTAGAAAGAGAGTAGGACGAAAGGTAGTAACACAGTCAGAGAGAGAGTATTTGGCCCAAGGGCTGTTGGAGATCAGGCGTTGAAGTTGTTGGTAGTGTGGAGGAGTGGTGGGAAGAGGAGACGTGAGCAGTGTCAAATGCAATTGGAAAAATGATATTGCATAGATCACTGGGAAGAGAAGAGGACAGAAAGCGTTGCTGTTGACGAACAGCAAGAAAAGCCTCGTCAACTTGCAGGGAGGTGGCATGAATACGTTCTTGAAGAAGAAGGCGGGCATGTTCAGGGAAAGGAGATCCCGAAGTGTTGAACTGGAGAAAGTGAGATAAAGAAAGAGGGAGAACTTGCTCAGCAAGACAATCTTTAAGAAATCGGAGCTGATTCTTTCGACGCTTGGCGGCAAGAAGGGAAGATTCAAAGGCGCGAAAAGGCCGTTTGAAGGAAGGTAGAGCATCGAAGAAATTAAACAGAGTAAGACGCTTTCGTGTGGTATCCATATGCAGGCGAAGTCACAATAACGTGGCTGAAGTATGTTGACCAGACCACAGACCTTCAACTTCTAGTGTGTGGTCTGGTCAAGATACATCCCCTTGAGACAAAACAACCTAAATGATTAGAAACCTCGGCCCAAAATGGAGACGCTGCCAGCCTTAGATTAATTAATTTAGCTTGGTCTTCTCAAACTAGACGTACAGTTTGGAATAGAGCAGACAGTGCCGAACCAAAGATCCAGCTAATTCCAAATCCATCTCTCCAAAGCTATGCAGTCAATACGGCTGACAGAATTGCATTCAACAGACTTTAGTGGAAAATGCCTAAACTGCACATGGATATGTATGCCTGTAGAAGAGGGGTTGGCACAGTGGAATGTATTACAACTCTGTTAGCCCACTTTAATGACAGACCAGGAATGCTGTTATTCCTGGACCTCGAGAAAGCCTTTGATCTGGCTAGCGCCCCACCTATTCTCTGCTGCCTCATCGACAAAGAGGTCAAAGGCAACCTGGTCTCTTGGACCAAAAACTGTCTCAGAGAGGCAAGAGTAAAACTTCATGGCACAGTTTCTGAATACAAAAGACATGAATATGGTACACCGCAACGAGGTAATCTCAGCCCCCTTCTCTTCAACTGTTTAATGGAAAGAATAATGAGGATGAAGCTTCCACATCACTGCAGGCTGCTAATCTACACGGACGACTTTGTCATCATTATAAAAGGACGGGATGCGGCGCGCCTTGCACCCAAATGCTTAGACTGCATAAGTGAAGATGCAAAGCAGATTGTGGGGTCGAGTTTGAAACCAAGGACAAAAGCAATGCCCATAAAATTGGCAAAGCCTAACATCGAAGCCTAAGGGTGGACACTTTTCAGTATCTAGGAATATTCCTGGACACGTGAATTTTAATAACGAGGCCACTTAAGAGAACTGCGGCCCGGACGGCAATCCTTAGGTTGCTAATCTCCTTCTCTGGAGGAGCCAATCTGCATGGCCTTCGCATATACTATGTACAGGCAGTCAGATCAGTAATCTACTATGCCGCACCTACATTCAAGTATCACACCAACAGTGGACAAAGTTTGAAGTTGCCCAAAACAATGCTCCCGAGGCAGCTACGAGAGCTGGCCCGGGAGCCCCGATGTGGACTAGGCTTGAAAGACTGGAAACGGGTTTGCCCTCTCCTAGAAAGCATATCACAAAGAACGGTAACAATTATCATTAAGATCATTATTTACCCTGATCCAGTCCCAGTACAGCAGGCCTTTGTTGTTGGACTTTGACAAACACCGGAAACTCTTGGGCTGCAAGAGCAGGCAATGTCCTAAACAGACTACAATTAAAATGGATGATTCTTTATAGAGAGGGTGATCACCCACACCCAAACTGCACTTGTTCCCCACCGTGGGAGGAGCCTTCCTTCAAAATAGTAATAGAAAGTCTCCCAATGAAAAAGGCTGCCTATGATCCAACAATCCCAAGGTGCATAATTGAAAAGCAAATGTGCAGCATTACAGTGGTAGAAGCCACCCACATCACAGACCGATCGGCTGACAATATTAGAGTGCTTGCGCTGCTCTTTGCACGAGAAGCGAATAGGCATATTAGTGTCTGGGAAGACCAGTATCAACCCAAACTGAGCTGTTTGCCATACAACAGGTATTCGCGTATGTGATTGCACAAAACACTCAACATGCAATCATACACACAGACTCAAAAGCTGCACTTCAAATGTTAGGACAAAAGCAGTGGAAAGACAACATGGAATTAATTACCACCACTTTATATCTTGGAGCAGTCGCTAAAGGCAAAAAGACAGGGTTCCCCCTCTGCAATATAGTATTTTCTGGCAACTAATAAAGGTTAAATATCCCAAAAGGAGTCCACAGGGAAACGGCAGTTCGGTTATATAGACTACGTCTAGGTTACAGATGCAACTTTTTTTTTTTTTATTTATTTTTACATGCGTACATGCTAATAAAGACCATAAAACAAAGATAAACAGAAACACAAAGGCACAAAGAAAGACAATACATATAAATAGCGGCCTGAAGGGCCGACATCAAAACAATGAGAATAAACACAAAGGAACACAGTAAACAGAGAACAAGACAGGAGGGTAATGTAAATAAACAAAAACTACACAGCACAAAATCACAGGAGAAAAGGAACAGTGCAAGACGTGTCGTGCAATGTTAAGCATACAGGTAAGCATGAGTAAGGTAACAGATTTACAATGTTCACAAAGGCACAGTTACAAGAACAAAGGCACAGGAAAAATTACAAAGGCAAAAATATTAAAATATCAAAAACACAAAACATCGGCCTGAAGGGCCTACAACAGAAACAATAAGCACAGCAGTACAATGACAAAATACCCAAACCCTCACCCAACAACCCAACCCGTGAACAACACAAACAAGCCAAACTGGCCCTGAAAACCCACACAGAGAGCCCCAACACAGAACACCAGAAAGTAATACAAAACACATCATCAGTCAACCCAGACAAAGCACTCAAGTCACACACATTATGCTCCTGAATTAAAGACTACATCTACCCGTTGCTCACGAAGTACAGCCACCTAGCCCATCTGCACAGCCAAGTCACGCAATCCACGCACGTCCAGCGTCGCACAAGTCAGAGAGGGGCGCCATCAGGAAGGCAAGGAGGACCCCACCAACCCCACAGCTCCCGTAGAAGGTGGAGCAGAGCCCCCCCCATGGGAGGCAGTAGGAACAGTAGGCGCACACACTGGCAACCCTGCATTGGAGGGTCCCACAGGATCACCGGTGCTCGCACTCTTTGTAGACTTCGTCAACTTCAAAATCAGCGCATCACGGCCAGGACCGTCCACACCAGAGGACACCATCCACTGATCAACCACAACCGTGTCTGGGGCGTCACGGCCCCCAGAGGGGGCCCCGGGAGCAACAGACTGCAGCAGGCCACCAGAGGGAGGAGGAGGGGTGCACGCCACAGCAGCTCCAGCCGTAGACCCCACTCGCTTAATGGGAGGACCTTTGTCAGAGGAACGCGCCCGTGCCTCCCGCTTACGACGGGGCTGGTCCGACGTCGCGACCGGGGAAGGCCCCCTAGAGCCACGAGAGGACCGCAGCGTCTCCGGGGCAGCAGCAACCACGTCGGATGCACGGCCACCAGACGAAGGAGCAACACCACATGAAGGGCCCGAAGGATCACCACTCCCACCTACACAGGATGGAACAGCACCCACAGACGTACTCTTCTCCAGGACAGCACCATCCGAAGCCCGATGAACCTCCGCAGTGACGACGTGCACAGGAAGCGAGGGCGCAGCATCAGACACCAACGAGCCAGGTGGGTCAAACTGCTGAACAGCCGGAGTAGGATCAGTCGAAGCAGAAGGCACCAACGACGAGGAGGGGTCGTGGGGGACAAACACGGTTTCTGCAACACCTGGCCGGGCCCCCCCAACCCCCAAGGGGGGAAAATCACTCTCCTGGAAGATAGCTGGTACCCCCATCCCGGAAGCAGTGCAACCGGCCGCAAGATGCCCTCGCAAACCACACCGAAAACAGGTGCGTGGTTGATCCTTATAGAAAACCCGCATTTGGAAGCCGTAGAACTTGACCTGAGAAGGAATATCACGCGTCAAGCGCATGCCAAGGGTCCGCACATTGTTCCTCAAGCCCGACAGGCGGCCTGAGCGGAGGCAGGTTATACAGTGAGTGAACACAGTACCGTACCGAGAGAAGCAGGTGCGAAGTACCTCCTCGGGAAAGTCCAAGGGAACCCCATGTATGCTGACAAACGTCGGCGCCACACACCGGTCTGACACCTCCACAGTAACAGCAGAACCCGGGAGCATATGAGAACGCCCAGCAAATTCACTCACAAAGCGCTGATATGGACCAGGGTCAGAGAACTTTATCACCACACGCTTGTCAGAGACCTTCTCAAGGCCGTAAACAGTGTGCAGGTCCACCTGGAAAACATCACATAGCGTCACTTCCACCAACGCCCAATCAGCAGCCGCCGAAAACTCCAATCCTGCAGAATTTACCCTCCGAATCCGCGTCACCGACGACGCCATAACGCCAGCTGCCCCCACAGGCTAGCCGGCACACCACACACCAACAACAGCGACCTGCTCGCACCAGACGTCAGCCAACAACTGAGAGCGCGCCAACGCCGTGACCGCACCCGGCAACGGGCAAGCAGCCAATCCCGGTTACAGATGCAACTGGAAGATTTGTGAACCCAGACAGAGATAATGCTTCTTCTACCAAACAATCACAGAAAAGCCACTACTTCACTATCTCCTGGAATGTGAAGCAACCAACAACCTTAGAAGAGTTTTAATAGTTCCTGAATCTTGCAGAAAACACCCTGAAGCCATCAACACTGCCACTCTTTTGGTCAAAAAAGGTGTCCAGCAGCTGGACACACACAAATACTCTAAAGCAGTATCCTTCCCGAAATAGCAGCCTGACGATTAAATGCGCCCTCAGCACACTGTATAGATATACTGAACAAAAATGTTACCATTTATGCGCTATTCATGCTCGTGCCACCTCTTGGGTGGCTTACTCTTAATCAATCAGTCTTAAGACAGAAATAACATTCTTTATCAAGCATCTGGCAGCCCATAGTTTGTACCAGGCCTACCACGGGTCCTGTGAAGTATTCTATGTTTAAATAGGAAATAGCTAATAGTACTGTTCGATGTGTTTAAATGATTGTTAAGTAAATTACCAGATTAGATCTGCTTAACAGTTCTAAGCAAATGATTAGGAAGATGGACTAGTATTTAATCATTAATTACTAACTTGACCAGCTACCGAACGCATTTCATGCTCGAACACGGTACCCGTGCCCATACAAGGAAGGAGCACCCATACCTCTATCATTTGTGGCCGGTGCAAGTTGGAGAATGATAATCTGATCTCAGTGAAGCCATGTGGTTATTTGGTCAAGTGTTACTTTTTTGTTAGTACGTAGGACATAAGTGTTTTAAAGTGTTTGTATGTTAGTGATAAGTGCAAGCCATTTTATTGTCAGATCCTAGTGCTTGGAACTTGTATAATTAAATTCAAAAATAACTTAGCCCGTGGCCGTGTTCTTCAGAAAAGCAACGTGTTGTACTGTAGTATTCCGTCTCTCATCATTTAACTGTGCGCGCGTCCCAAATATAGACGAAGCTAGGCGGTCCCACTTTCATTTCTCCTCATTTGGCCGTCATGTGCGAAGTGGGGGAATTAATGGGATTCTGTGCTAGTTTCGAGTACTATTAAACTGACATGTGACAGGCCTCATATCAGGTCCGAGTGATACTTTTTCTTTTATTCGTCTTTTTCCTTATCTTGCTCATGTCGGTGGTGGTAATCAGTGCCCAGTAGTCACTACATAAACTGTGTACAGTGTTTGTACTGGCATCCATGTCCTGTGCATTCAGCAGGAGAGCATAGTCTAATCTTCCGCCTCTGAGGAGTTGGTTGTTCATCACCCAGGACCCTAAGTAACAAATCACTTTCCCTAACAGCGACAGTTTCCGTCCATTGACATTAGGCTGATGACAGTTGGCATCAAAGTGTGGGTGAGATGACATTAAGAGTCACCCACCAGTAGGGTAGGTTCTCTGTTAGTAAATTCAGATAGTGTGACCAGGTCAAGTTTACTCTGTGGCATATATAGGTTGTTTATATGTAGGGCATTATTGTTTAAGAGAAGGGTCATCCCTACTGACTCGCTCATCCCCCATATGGAGGTCATCAATAATCTGTGCAGGAAAGTTGTTACTTATAAAAGTAGTGAGACCCCGTTTTCTTTTCCCAGCTGGAAGGGAGAATTTCTGATTATCTTTGAATCTTGGATTGAAGTCATTGCCCACTAGTGTCTCTTGTAGCACTATGACGTCAGTTTGGTGTTCACGGACTTATTGTATGATGTCATTAATTCTTTTGCGAACTCTACTGAAGTTCCATTGTAGTATAGCGAGATGTTCTTCACCGAGTACTCATTTTGAAGTAGTTTACCAACAGATGCGCTATGTACTTTATGATGTACACTTTTGTTATTGTGCATTCTGTGGTGACTGGTGTCTGCACTGGTGTTGCTGTGTGCACCGGTGTTAGTGTGTAATCCAACTTAATAGAGCACCCCCAAATACCATGAACCTCTATCATTTAAGTCTGTCTCATGTGGCACTGTACCAAAAGCTTTGCTTTTGGTACGAGGTATAAAAAGGTACATGTGTACCTTGACACAACAAGGTACACATCACAAACCTTACCACTATCAACTGCCTCAACTATACTAGACTAAAATGATAGTAAATTTGTAAAACGTGAGCGGTCATTTGTAAAATCATGTTGCGAATCATTTACGTTTTTCAAGACGACGAATGGTATTTGAAATTGTCTATTCGAGTAACCTTCCCACAATAGACGTTAAGCTAATTGGTCGACAGTTTGAAGCAAATGATCAATCTCCTTTCTTAAAAATTGGTACCACATTAGCAACCTTCCACGAATCAGGCACTCTGCCCGACTCGATAAAAGAATAGAGGTAACTGCGGAGGGCCTATTGGCCCATACCAGGCAGCTCCTATTTACAACCACCCAATCCCACTCATACACGTCCAACCCACGTTGGAAACAATCGAAGGACCCCCCACCTCGACCATGTAGTCCACCACGACTAAAGATCCTTTCGCATCCAGAACTGTTATACATTCGGGACGTGTATAGCCGATCTCGTCACAGTGGGGACTACCTGCACCCTTAAGCCTTCGTTCAAAGTTCGTGATTAACTGCTTAGGTAGGGACTTTACTATTCTTATCCAGAGCATAATGAATGGTAACTGCAGTTAATTGCCTAGATTCCAGTAGGACATCTCTTACCATTATCCTGTCCAGTGTACAGACATCCCTACATTCTCTTTATATTTTACTCCCTCAAAACATTCATTTATATCGTTTCTCCAAGTCCTTACTAAAGTCAAAGACTTAATACACAGGAATCCCAATAGCGTTATGCATCAAATGAACAAATCCACAATGACCATGACGAGGGTTCGAACCTACGTCCGAGAGGATCTCGGGAGACCTTGTGGGCAGAGCTATTCTGGCATTGATTGGCTGGACCAAAGTCTAGAGACGGACTTTTGAAGTCATTGACTAGACTGAGAGGCGGATTTATTGAGCCTAAGGAACTTAGTTGTGGGTGGGACTTTTTCCACAGGTAAGCTTAAGAAAAAGATTAGTGTGGGATTTGGGTACAGGTCCAATGACCTGGGAGCAGCTATTCAACATTTGTGGCCGGTTCTTGCAGAGGAAGGTAATGTGCTCTTGAGTAACTCATGTTCAGTGTTTCAGACCATTGACCTCTTAGGGATGTTTTATTAGAGAAGGATATATTTAAATTTGTTACAAATGTGTCTTTGTTAAATATAATGCTTATTAATGTATTTTTGTTTAGATGTTTGTCCCTCCTTTATATTAATTCTGAGTCTATATATTTGTTATTCACATGCTGTATTGGAAGTTCCTATATTTTCAATATGTAAAGATTCCTATAATTATTCTCCAAGCATTATTACCAAGATTCCTACGTCCCTCAAGTTTCCTATTTATTGATTTCTGTCCTTCCTGGGAGATTAGTAGTGTTGGCACATTTAAGTTTCAGGAAGGTGGTGGCAGTGTAAGTTTAAGTATTATTCATTATTAAAATTAATAACCCTTCATTTGTTGCTTCCCCATCATTTAATATTTCCGTTTAACAGCTGGGAGTTCAGTGAGGGTCACAGTGAGCTTGCAAGGATTTTGAGTGAGTAAGGAGAGTAGCAAGGGGAAGTTGTCGCGAGCGCTTGGCATTGTCCAATTAACCAAAGTACGAGGGAGAGGGATCGTTAGACAGACTACTGGAACATTATCTAACACAGTGCACAGTTACAAACCCAATACGATTACAACTTTGATTCAACAGATCAGAAGAAGTTGTTAAACACATGGGACAAAATCTTACTGAAGCAACCAATTGAGTCATAAATACTCTTACTCCGCCCAAGTAAAACAAGCAAGCAACACTTAGTGGGCCAGCCAGAGGCTTAAGGCCCGCGCAGGAATATCCTTGCGAAGAAAAAAGTGTTAGGGCTCCAACCTTTCCATCACTGCCTACGGATAACGGTAACCTCAAGGGATGGGTAAGGGGTGCACAAAAAATTTAAATGAATCAACTAGAACGACACCGCAGACCCTCCAACTGATGCCGACCAAGCCTTACAATGGTCCATAGATTTTTTTTTTTTATTTAAAAGAAAAACCCAAATACAAAACAGACAAATGCAGACAGAACAATACAGGAAGACATACAGGGGAAACAGAACAAGGTAATAAACATGAACACATGAAAACAATACATAACAAGTCCCAAAAGTAAAGGAACATGGTACATAACAGGACACCC
>WNGS01137628.1:0-10651 GCA_020271785.1 Procambarus virginalis
CCTGGAGGTTCCTTTCTGAGGGCAGGGTCGTGTAGGATGAGAGAGCTCGTCTCTCCTCTACGAGGAAGAGTTACGAGGGGTAACAGTTCCTCTGCACTGGCCTCGAACCAATCTGCTGACTTGTTCTGCATTTACCGAAGGTAGACATGGCAGTGTTGAAAGTAGTTCCCCCGAGAATGTGACCACCTCTCACTTGCCTTTCCTGTACCATCCTGCGATAGCGCATTTACCAGCGCGGCAGTGAATTCATCCACCTTGTGAAGGTTACGGGTCTTGTTTACGTTAATGCGTGGTCTTCCCTCCTCCTCTGCTGTGGATTTTCGGGGCTGGAACTTCGCAAACGACGAGTGTACGGTCGGTGTCACAATCTGCTCTCTCCGGAAGTTGCGGGTTAGTTTGACGTTTCTCAGATTGCTACGCCCTGTACGCACCAGTTCGAGTTGGTGCCAATGCTTAGACTTGGGGTGTCTCCAGGAAACCTTATGCTGGGGACTTGGTGTCGAAGAAGGAATTAGTGATGCAGAGATCATGACGGCAGCAGAACTCCAGGAGGTGCTGCCCACTCTCATCTTCCCAAATCCAAACTGGCCCAGGCAGGAAGGCCAAGAGCTGTGATGAGAACCAACTCTTACATTAAAATCTCCCAGGAGGAAGACTGGCTCTTGTCGAGATATGTCTCAAGAGTTAGGCCGAGGTCATCATAGAACTCGTCCTTCGCTTCGGTAGAGGTCAGTGTTGGTGCATAGGCATTGATGAGGCTGACCATAGCTGCTGCTGTATGAAGCTGAAGTTTGATGATCCTTGCGGACCCCTCCGTGGGTTGTACTATGGGCCCTAACAACCTGTTCCTGATGGTAAAGCCAACGCCATGCTCCCTTACCTCTTCTGGTGGTTTGCCCTGCCAGTAGGAGGTAAAGTCCTTCTCCCGTATGCTGCCGGTCGCGGGCAGACATGTCTCCTGCAGGGCGACTATGTCCATCTGGAGCCTGTGTAGTTCATTGTTGATCACAGCCGTCTTGCGGGCGTCGTTCACTTCCAGTAGATCTTCCGAGAGACCCGGTGTCATGGTCTTTACATTCCATGTGCCCAGTTTGAGAGCTGGGTGGCTCTGTGTTTGTTTTCTTTTGCCTGGTGCATTGTTGACGATCCGCTTATTGGATTGTGGCCCAAGACCCACGCACCCAGTGGAGCAGGAGGACCGTGGCGGGACAGCACCTTATTGTCAACAGCACCTTAGTTGACAGGGGGCTGCCCAGCTTGAGGCAGGCGGTAGCTGTCCTATGAAATCGGATGGTTTCTCCCACCGACGGAAGCAACCCCTGGCGCCTCACTCTACGCCAATTTAGTGGTAGGCTTATCACCGGTAACTGTCGCTTCCCGTGTTCAGCCATCGCCAAGGCGATGCTGGAGTGTCCTCTCCAGGGCACAGGCCTGGGCATTAATTATGGAGGACCAGCTGTTGCCCATGCAGCAGATACATCCTCTCCATGGCACCGATGTGAACCAAGGGAAGGGCAGGCGCCGATACGCTTGGCACCAGTGTCGTCGCATGAGTTGCCAGAATGTAGCTGTAAACAGCTGCAAACTGCCTTAGGGACTCCGACTACGGATTTTTCCTCAGGGTTGACTCCCGAAGTCTTTCCCATGAGTGGGTTGAGCCGCAAGACAGCAGAGTTTTGAATTCGGGGGTTTCCTTCCCATAGATGAGCTGCCTTCCCAGGCTAACGAGTCCCATCTGCCCGAAGCAACTGGTTTTAAGGCGCCAGAGACGCCTTCGCCCCTTCTCCTGTTGGTAGCAGTAGTTCTGCCACGCCTAGAGGCTAAGCCACACGTACATGCCAGGAGCTGGACTTGGTTGTCAGAGGCTATTTGAGACGCACGCCATCAGGGGCACTTCACAGGCTGTGGGAGCTTATCTCTACAACCCTTCCCCTGGCTATAACAACCATTGGATCCAGGTTGGTACCTATTTACTGATAGGTGAACAGATGCATCAGAATGAAAGGAACTCAGCAAATTTGTTTCTGCCTCCACCGGGGATCGAACCTGGACTCTTAGGACTACCTAACCCTGAGCACTGTCCACTCAGCTGTCTGGCCCCTCATTCATCGTTGCCAATATACAAGGACTAGAAACAAGCGCCCCCCCAAAAAAAAAAAATAGTTTTATTCATAAATGGCCGCCTCACCGAGTCAACTACAGTATTTGGAGCTTTCACAAAAACCCATGCAGGGGGAACTCTTGGACAGCGAGATCTGGATACCTGAATATAATCTATATAGACGTGATAGGATAAATAGGTCACATGGAGGAGAACGTTTGAATATGAAAGACCTTCTATGCTGTGAGCTTCTTACCTCTACAACTGAGGTCGTAGTTAACTACTGGGAGTAAAAAGATAAAATAAACTTTGTTATTATTATAATATACAAACCGCTGGATGCAACGGCTGAGGAATGCTAAGCCTTTCGTCCTAGGTGACTAACATGTCCAATCTAAGATGGAGAATATTCCTTCGCCCGCCCAATCTAAGATGGAGTATTCCTCCCCCCCCCCCCCGTTTTTTTTTTTTTCCTTTGTTTTAGCGAATTGATTTTAGTCTTGTTTTAACATTATCTTGGTGACGGATGTAGATGCACAATGTTCAGTGGAGTGTCCCATTCTTCAACTGAGTTTCTGAACACTGTAGTTGCTGTGGAATTTGCAACTAATGCAGCTGCTGTCGTTGTATGGCTAAGTCGTCGTTGTTTTAGATTTAGCTACTCAGAACGAAAAGTCCATGTTGCACTGGCGATGGTGAGCCCGTAATGGAATCTGGCACAAGAGCGGGGCTGTTACTTGAGAAGGCTAGGTCACAGGCAAAGGCTTATATTCGCCTGCAGGTGACGTCACGGCTGTCGGCAAGGTGAGGTGTAACGAAGAGCCGGCGAATTAATGGGCAGTTAGCGTGTGTGAACAGGTCATCGGTGCACACCTGGCGGGAGCTCTGGGCAGGGTAGGGGGTCCATGGGTTGAGGTCTTCAGACCTTCTGGCTAGAGGTGGCTATCTAGTTTTGTCGAGGTGGTGGTACTGTGGCATGAAGGTGTTGAGGGTGAGGACAGGAAGAGGCAGCTTTCTACTGCTATGAAGGGGAATTACTGAACACGAAGTATATAAAGTGCCTGAAAAATGTACCCGTGTTGAAAGCCAGAAAGAGGACCAACGTAGCTAGAGAAAGCAGACGGCACTACAAAAGAAAAAAATAACGGAAATTCTTAAGATGGCATAGAACGCCAAAGAAATTAAGATCACTGGTGAAAAAACGTGAAACCACTTTAGTTGAATGGGGTAACGTAACATGTGGGGTAACTAAGCAGAGAAGCTGATCATCACCACAAAAGTCTGGACATTTGTTGGGGGTCTTGGCACATGCACCGGTTAGGCATAACCTTCCGCTCCATAAATGTAAGCGTTTGTGTGTGTTCTCCGCGGGCAAGGGATAAAGTTAATAAGAAATAGTGTGACGCAATATGATCAAGCTCTCCGTCTGTTAACAATATTTACTGAATTAGAAGCAGAGGTATTTAAATATAATAACAGTGACTATTGCACGAGTAATGCATTTCCAATAATAAAAGAAATTGCACATCACTTGGATTACCGAATCCCTGAATGGAGATCTCATTTTCAGAAGGACATAGCTGCTCTGGAGAAGGTGCAACGCTGGGTAACAAAGGTCATTCAAAAGCCTTGTCATCTCTCGTATCAGGAAGCCTTGAAGGCCACAGGACTAACAACACTACAAACCAGGCATGACAGGGTGGATCCCATTGAAACTTAAAATACTGAACAAGATAGACGATGTTGATCCGAATATTTTCTTCAGGTCAATTGTAACAAACAATGAGCAACGGATTCAATCTCAACAAGCCGCAATGTAGGACCGAGAACAGAAGATGCTTGTTCACCCACAGGGTCAATACCCATGGAACGGCCTAACCGCCGTGCCGTAATTGCCAAAACTGTGTTCAGTTATAAAATATACCCGAGACCAAGGCAAGGGGGGGGGGACCTTTGACAAACCGTCGGCTTCCAGTCCTCGTTAAGGCCACTATTGTTAGTGGCCCTCGGGTAAGTCATGTAAAGGAATAACAGAAGCTTGTATTAACAAAAGACCATGTATGCGAGTGACAAGATTCACTTTTCATGGTAGGCGTGTGGCAGTTTTTGCAGACTGAGTTAAGTGTGTAGGAATGTTGTAAGTACCACAGTAACAGTGATAGGGATATGGCCAGTGGAAGCGGCGGCTGCTCTTGCAACCGCTTCAACGTGAATTAAGTGGGAGTAGTGTTGCAATCCACAAGTTAGAAGTATTAGCTAGTGAATCAGGCACAACAACACTTAACAAATGATGGTTGAATGGAGTGGTAGTACACGTGAGTAGTCAGATTGTTGTCGCAACGAGGTAAAGTAAAAAAATAAGAAAGGCTTAGCACGGCCAAGCCAATATTACACCCAAGATGTCACAAAGGGTGATCCATAGTTCTTGGAAACTAGGAGATTTACATTTAATGTGATTATAGCATTAGCATCATTAGGATGCTGGTGTGGTGATGAAGGCTATGACCGGCTGGAGGACAGTCTTGTGGAAGCTGCGATTTTTTCCAGGTACTCCTCTTTATCTGCCTGTGGCAGCGACAGAGAAACCAGCCAATATGAGGGAACCGATATGATCTGTTGACTCGAGTCGAGTCTGCAATGTGTGAGTATTGAGTGTTGTAGTGATTCAGGGTTAGGACTTAAGATGAGATTACGAGTTGTAGATGATGGCCAGGTAGGTCTAGTGGGTTTACTGGCAAGGGTAGCCAATTTAAGGGAGCATTAGTTTAGTTTCTTATAAGTTGTTCAATGTCAACCAATCTGTTTTGACAAGTTGTATATGAGAAGGGCTGCAACTGTTTCAAGTTTCAGTATCGCAGCATAAATAAAAAGGGAAATTTTCAACGAATTTTACACATTTTCAATAAGCCTCTACAACCACAAGTTTCAAA
This sequence comes from Procambarus virginalis, assembly GCA_020271785.1. Lineage (NCBI taxonomy): Eukaryota > Metazoa > Arthropoda > Malacostraca > Decapoda > Cambaridae > Procambarus > Procambarus virginalis. The sequence goes on from WNGS01137628.1 coordinate 5,032, forward strand.
TGAAATAATTTCTATGACACTCTTCTATCACATCAGCCTATAATAAAGGACCTGTATGAGCGGATTTTTCAAAATGTTTCGTTTTACTAATACAAATAAAGTTCCCCCCCAAAATTATGCAAAATATCATGTTTATTACTATATATATATATATATATATATATATATATATATATATATATAGATATATATATATATATATATCTTATATATATATAACATATAATATATATATAAATATATATATATATACACAACAAATATTATATAAATATATATATATATACACACACACACACATATATATATATATATATATATATCTATTATAGATTATATTATATATAATGATATATATATACACACAACACATATATATATTATATATATATATATATATATATATATATTGTAATATATATATATAATATATATATATACAATATATATATATATACAATATATATATATATATAATTATATATATATATATATATATATATATATATATAGTCGTACCTAGTAGCCAGAACGCACTTGTCAGCCTACTATGCAAGGCCCGATTGCCTAATAGGCCAAGTTTTCATGAATTAATTGTTTCTCGACTACCTAACCTACCTAACCTAACCTAACCTAACTTTTTCGGCTACCTAACCTAACCTAACCTATAAAGATAGGTTAGGTTAGGTTAGGTAGGGTTGGTCGGTTCAGTCATATTCTACGTTATTTTAACTCCAATGAAAAAAATTGACCTCATACATAATGAATGGGTAGCTTATCTTTTCATAAGAAAAAATTAGAGAAATATATTAATTCAGAAAACTTGGCTTATTAGGCAAATCGGGCCTTGCATAGTAGGCCAAAAGTGAGTTCTGGCTACTAGGTACGACATATATATATTATATATAATATATATATATATATATATATATATGTCGTACCTAGTAGCCAGAACGCACTTCTCAGCCTACTATGCAAGGCCAGATTTGTAATAAGCCATTTTCATGAATTAATATATTTTCTCCAATTTTTTTCTTATGAAATGATAAAGCTACCTATTTCATTATGAATGAGGTCAATTTTTTTTATTGGAGTTAAAATTAACGTTGTTATATGACCGAACCTAACCAACCCTACCTAACCTAACCTATCTTTATAGGTTAGGTTTGGTTAGGAAGCCGAAAAAGTTAGGTTAGGTTAGGTAGGTTAGGTAGGCGAAAAACAATTAATTCATGAAAACTTGGCTTATTAGGCAAATCGGGCCTTGCATAGTAGGCTGTGTTATGATCTCAGCCTGCAGGAGAAACGAGTCTCACCCTTTGAGAGTTATTCAGCAAGCCTGACCTAACTGGAAGGTCCAGAAATTATAGAGGCAATAACACAGATGTAAAATATTGTGTTGAATTTATATAAAATTTGAGATTATGGGCAGTGAACTGGAAAACAGATAAATGACTTGTTGGGAGATGTGGACAAGCTACTGGAGGCGTGAGGCTCGCTTGTGGAGGGCGAGGACCTCACTTGAGGCCAGACATCGCAGGGGAGAGGCCGCGCTTCGTTGAACTCCCGCCAGAAGGGACCCCTAGCGATATTATCTCCAAGAGAAGAGAAGGTGCAGACGTTCCAGCTGTTGAGTCGAGCTGAGGACGTGTGGTCTCAAGTCCTGGACGGCGAGGAGAGAGTATTAAGCCGCCCAGAGACAGTTTTGTGGGCTGTGACAAGCGCCCTGGTCAGACGTTGTCAGAGGGAGAAGCGCCCTCGACCAGATAATCTGTGGTTTGTCCTTTGGGGAAGAAGTTGCTGAGGACTTGGAAGCCAGCACAGAGGGAGTGGTTGATGAGACTCCAAGGCAGGGGAGGAGAGGACCCCGAGCTATGAAGAAGCAGTGAGGAGGAGTGTCACGTGCTTCTGCAGAGGTGGTGAAGTGCCACAGTTATTCGAGGAAATTTATGGTGCAGCAGCCAGGAGAGCTGTGGATGATCCCAATAGGAGTAGGGAAGCACCATAGCTGTTCAAGGAATCTTCATGGTAGCAGCCTGGAGGAGCTGCAGAGGATTCTGGTGTTTAAGCTCTGAGGAACCTGAAGTTGTCAGGGCAGTGAAATAGATTCTAAATGATCACTTGTATGGAGGTGAGAGTGTTTGTCATTAGCGTGAACGACGCAGTGAGAGGTGAGTGATCGTTTGCTATTTATGTGCCAAGAGGTGTATATTGAAGTTTAGAGTTACAGACGTAGGCAGGAGTACCTACAGATATATATGTATTCTAAGACTGAAAGAATGGTCGATTGATTCGTTGTGTGGCACGGATCATTTATACTGATATATACATATGTATGTTATTGTATTCAAATGCTGATTTGCCTTATATGTGTTTATAGGAATATATATATGTATACATTCTCTTGATGGTAGTGTAACATTATATTGTAAGACTTAATTAATCTACTTGAGGAGGTTGACGATATTAGGTGGTAATACCAAGAGATAGGATACCACTTAGCAAGCTGAGGATAGAGTTCTGATGGTGTTGGAGTGCAACCTGATTATAATAGTACAGAGTATAGGATTCATCATTATTATTATATGTATGCGTGTATTGTTATGTGCTTCGTCCAGTAAATGTATTCAAATTTGCTGGTGTTTGCACTTGTCCCAGTGAGGCTTCCCAGGAAATAGTAAAGAAGGAGAGAGAGCAAGAAACAGGAACCACTGCTGTGGACAGGGTAAGACAGAAGTCTAGGAAGACAAAGGGGATTGAGGAGGTCATATTCCATAAGGAGAGAGTGGGGAGTCACAGCGGCTCGAGTGGGTGTGTGCACGTGACAACAAGGCTGCGTGTTGGAGCCGCATCCCCTAAACGTGTGACGTTGAGCCCCTCTCCAAGAGCCAGAAGTGCCTAGTGTGATCTCCTAGTGAAATATGAGCATTTGTCGAGTTGTGGGTTGGGTGGTCCGTCAGCGATAACACCACCAAGATCCACCACTGCAACAAAATTGGGGGCCTGTGTCCGGGAGAGTGAACTGACACACCCACACCCTGTCCAAGAGTGGATTTGTACACCCTTGCTGAAATAGATAAACTGTGTGACCGCAGGTGTATATTCTCTCTCTTGGGAAGACTCACAGGACAAGATGGATAAGGTGCAAGCATTTGTGGAATCAGGCAAGCCTGAGGACTTGGAAGGTTGCACGAGGGATCAATTAAAACAGATAGCAGAAAAGTGTGGCTTTAGGTTGAAAGCATCTAAAGTGGCTGGGATGAAGGATGAGATCCTTAGGCAGTTAAGAGCCAAAAGTGAAGCGGCAGAGCAAGGAGCCCAGAGAGGAGCTGAAAGTGGAAAGGAGGATGATGGGCTGGATGAAGTGAGATCCCAGGGATCGAGTAGGAGCAGCAAGAGTAGCCGCAGTAGCAGGAGTAGCCGCAATAGGAGTTTGGAGAGATTCCAGTTAGAGCTCCAGATGCAGCGAGAGGACAAGGAGAGGCAGTTCCAGCTGGAAAAGATGAAGCTCCAGATGAAAAATGAAGCCGAGAAAGAAAAAGAGAAAACCAGGCTGGAAGTAGAAAAAGAGAAAACCAGAGTAAGGGAACTGGAGTTGGAACAGGAAAAAGAAAAAGAGAAAACCAGAATAAGGGAACTGGAGTTGGAGCTAGAGGTGGAAAAAGAAAAGGAGAGAACAAAACAAATGGAAATAGAAGCGAATAGAACCTTGGCTGAGCAAAGGATCGAACATGGGTTGCCAGAGAGCACCACCCAGGTATCACGCTCACCAGATGTTAGGGTTAGGGAGAAGGACATTCCCTTGTTTGTTCCAGAAGAGGCAGAGAGCTTTTTCGAGCACTTTGAGAAGGTGGCCAGCATCAAGGAATGGCCACAGGAGGAATGGGCCCAGCTGGTCCAGTTAAGATTGACCGGTGCAGCCAGAGAGGCTTACACCCAACTGTCTCTAGAAGAGTGCCAGGACTATGCCACAGTAAAGAGCAGCATATTGCGCTCGTTCCAGTTAACCCCAGAAGCTTATAGGAAGCGTTTCAGAGAGATGATCAAAGTGGGGAGCATGTACGTTTGCTGAGACAGCAAGGGATCTGGAAAGACGATTCCAGAAGTGGATTGAGGCTGCTGGAGTTGGATCTTACGCTGACCTGAAGCAATTGATGGTCATGGAGAAGTTCTTGGAGATGATGCATCCCGAAACAAAGTTCAAGATCCAAGAAGCAGGGATAAAGGAGGTGAAAGATGCCGCGGATAGGGCGGACATGATTACGGAAGCGTATAAGAGCTTGAGGGAGAACAGAGTGAAGAATGAGGTGAGACGTAGCAATGGCAGATCCAGTGGAGCCTGGGGAGGAAGAAATTACGAAAGACCCAGAAGAGTCTGGGGTGAGAAGAATTTTGATAAATGGGCAGATAAACGTAAGTACCCTAAAACTCAGAAGAGTAGGTCGCGCACTTCGTCTGAAAGTGAAGATGAAGGAGCTAAACGAGAGACAAATCATTATCCAGGAAATCAAGAGTCCAGTAAAGCTCCACAGAGTGCAAGTAGTATACCTGGCCCGAGGAACTCTCATGCGAGTGGACAGAGTCAGAACCACTCTGGTACATATAGAAGATACTTTTCCCAGGTGCGATGTTACAACTGTAACGGATTGGGTCACGTGATGCGAGATTGTCGGCAGGGCAAGAGAATTGTGACCCTGGCCATGTGTGACCCCCGAAGTAAATATACTAATGTGTTCCAAGACAAACCACAGATGGTGAACTTAGTGAACGAGAGGTATAGGCCGTTCATAAGTAAAGGTTGGATCAGTATAGGAGGCCAACCTGAGGTAGAAGTTGGTATCTTAAGAGATACCGGAGCTAATCAGAGCGTGATTGCGAGAAGCCTGATTGGGAATGATCGACGGTTAGCTGGCAGGAGAAAGATGAAAGTATATGGGTTATTGTCTGAGAGTGACATGCCCGTTTGTACTGTCCAGCTAAGGTCGGAATATGTGTCGGCGGAGGTGATGTTGGGAGTGTGCCCCGACATACCTGTTCCAGGAGTCCAAATGATCCTGGGGAATGACTTGGGCGGGAGAAGGGTGTTGCCAAGAGTCATAGCGGAGACTGTGCCAGAGGAGTGCCCAGAAGGCCACGGCACGGGTGGGACACCTGAGAGTGTGAACCTGACTGACATCCGAGGAGATGAGTCAGGAGACCGCCAAGCCATTGAGTACCCTGTCTCGGTAGTGATGAAGGCAGAGGTAGCCGACGAGGAAGACGCTGGAGAAGATGAGACAGTGTCTATTCAGCCAATAGAAGATATCGACGTAGATATAGCGTGGCTGTTTGATGAAGGTCCAGCTCAGGAAGATGAAGTCTCGGTGAGGCCAAAAGTGAAGATGGCCCAGCCAAAGAAAAATCATGTGAAGAGAGCGAACCTGAGTAGACCCCAGCCTGCTGAAACTAAGGGTCGGAAGGTGAATGCAACTGTGCTGAGCAGAAGTGAGGAAGGATGTGGACATACAGGACGGGAGTAGAGCGTCAAGTTGTCCACGAGCACAGAGGCATTTGGATAGTAGAGTAAGTTGTTGAAGATGTCAGGAGTTGACATGTTTCACAGAAAAACGTGGAGGAGAGA
>WNGS01137639.1:27342-38916 GCA_020271785.1 Procambarus virginalis
AGGGTGGGCCAGGGTACTGGTGCCCAGGGGGCCAGGGTGCTGGTGCCCAGGGTGGGCCAGGGTACTGGTGCCCCAGGGGGCCAGGGTACTGGTGCCCCAGGCGGCCAGGGTACTGGTGCCCCAGGGTGGGCCAGGGTACTGGTGCCCCAGGGGGCCAGGGTACTGGTGCCCCAGGCGGCCAGGGTACTGGTGCCCCAGGGGGCCAGGGTACTGGTGCCCCAGGGTGGGCCAGGGTACTGGTGTCCAGGGTGGGCCAGGGTACTGGTGCCCCAGGGGGCCAGGGTACTGGTGCCCCAGGGTGGGCCAGGGTACTGGTGCCCCAGGGGCCAGGGTACTGGTGCCCCAGGGGGGGCCAGGGTACTGGTGCTCCAGGGGGCCAGGGTACTGGTGCTCCAGGGTGGGCCAGGGTACTGGTGCCCAGGGTGGGCCAGGGTACTGGTGCCCCAGGGGGGGCCAGGGTACTGGTGCCCAGGGTGGGCCAGGGTACTGGTGCCCAGGGTGGGCCAGGGTACTGGTGCCCCAGGGTGGGCCAGGGTACTGGTGCCCCAGGGTGGGCCAGGGTACTGGTGCCCCAGGGGGCCAGGGTACTGGTGCTCCAGGGTGGGCCAGGGTACTGGTGCCCCAGGGGGCCAGGGTACTGGTGCCCAGGGTGGGCCAGGGTACTGGTGCCCCAGGGTGGGCCAGGGTACTGGTGCCCCAGGGTGGGCCAGGGTACTGGTGCCCCAGGGGGCCAGGGTACTGGTGCCCCAGGGGGCCAGGGTACTGGTGCCCCAGGGGGCCAGGGTACTGGTGCCCCAGGGGGCCAGGGTACTGGTGCCCCAGGGGGCCAGGGTACTGGTGCCCCAGGGTGGGCCAGGGTACTGGTGCCCCAGGGTGGGCCAGGGTACTGGTGCCCCAGGGTGGGCCAGGGTACTGGTGCCCCAGGGTGGGCCAGGGTACTGGTGCCCCAGGGTGGGCCAGGGTACTGGTGCCCCAGGGTGGGCCAGGGTACTGGTGCCCCAGGGTGGGCCAGGGTACTGGTGCCCCAGGGGGCCAGGGTACTGGTGCCCCAGGCGGCCAGGGTACTGGTGCCCCAGGGGGCCAGGGTACTGGTGCCCCAGGGTGGGCCAGGGTACTGGTGCCCAGGGTGGCCAGGGTACTGGTGCCCAGGGTGGGCCAGGGTACTGGTGCCCCAGGGTGGGCCAGGGTACTGGTGCTCCAGGGTGGGCCAGGGTACTGGTGCCCCAGGGTGGGCCAGGGTACTGGTGCCCCAGGGGGCCAGGGTACTGGTGCCCCAGGGTGGGCCAGGGTACTGGTGCCCAGGGTGGGCCAGGGTACTGGTGCCCCAGGGTGGGCCAGGGTACTGGTGCCCCAGGGTGGGCCAGGGTACTGGTGCCCCAGGGTGGGCCAGGGTACTGGTGCCCCAGGGTGGGCCAGGGTACTGGTGCCCAGGGTGGGCCAGGGTACTGGTGCCCAGGGTGGGCCAGGGTACTGGTGCCCCAGGGTGGGCCAGGGTACTGGTGCCCCAGGGTGGGCCAGGGTACTGGTGCCCCAGGGTGGGCCAGGGTACTGGTGCCCCAGGGTGGGCCAGGGTACTGGTGCCCAGGTGGGCCAGGGTACTGGTGCCCCAGGGGGCCAGGGTACTGGTGCCCAGGGTGGGCCAGGGTACTGGTGCCCAGGGTGGGCCAGGGTACTGGTGCCCCAGGGTGGGCCAGGGTACTGGTGCCCCAGGGTGGGCCAGGGTACTGGTGCCCCAGGGTGGGCCAGGGTACTGGTGCCCAGGGTGGGCCAGGGTACTGGTGCCCCAGGGGGCCAGGGTACTGGTGCCCCAGGGTGGGCCAGGGTACTGGTGCCCCAGGGGGCCAGGGTACTGGTGCCCAGGGTGGGCCAGGGTACTGGTGCCCCAGGGGGCCAGGGTACTGGTGCCCCAGGGTGGGCCAGGGTACTGGTGCCCCAGGGGGCCAGGGTACTGGTGCCCCAGGGTGGGCCAGGGTACTGGTGCCCAGGGGGCCAGGGTACTGGTGCCCAAGGGTGGGCCAGGGTACTGGTGCCCCAGGGGGCCAGGGTACTGGTGCCCCAGGGTGGGCCAGGGTACTGGTGCCCCAGGGTGGGCCAGGGTACTGGTGCCCAGGATGGGCCAGGGTACTGGTGCCCCAGGGTGGGCCAGGGTACTAGTGCCCCAGGGTGGGCCAGGGTACTGGTGCTCCAGGGTGGGCCAGGGTACTGGTGCCCCAGGGTGGGCCAGGGTACTGGGTGTCCAGGGTGGGCCAGGGTACTAGTGCCCCAGGATGGGCCAGGGTACTAGTGCCCAGGGTGGGCCAGGGTACTGTGCCCAGGGTGGGCCAGGGTACTGGTGTCCCAGGGTGGGCCAGGGTACTGGTGCCCCAGGCGGCCAGGGTACTGGTGCCCCAGGGGGCCAGGGTACTGGTGCCCAGGATGGGCCAGGGTACTGGTGCCCCAGGGTGGGCCAGGGTACTGGTGCCCCAGGGGGCCAGGGTACTGGTGCCCAGGATGGGCAGGGTACTGGTGCCCCAGGGGGCCAGGGTACTGGTGCTCCAGGGTGGGCCAGGGTACTGGTGCCTCAGGGTGGGCCAGGGTACTGGTGCCCCAGGGGGCCAGGGTACTGGTGCCCCAGGCGGCCAGGGTACTGGTGCCCCAGGATGGGCCAGGGTACTGGTGCCCCAGGGGGCCAGGGTACTGGTGCCCCAGGGTGGACCAGGGTACTGGTGCCCCAGGGGGCCAGGGTACTGGTGCTCCAGGGTGGGCCAGGGTACTGGTGCCTCAGGGGGCCAGGGTACTGGTGCCCCAGGGTGGGCCAGGGTACTGGTGCCTCAGGGGGCCAGGGTACTGGTGCCTCAGGGGGCCAGGGTACTGGTGCCTCAGGGGGCCAGGGTACTGGTGCTCCAGGGTGGGCCAGGGTACTGGTGCCCCAGGGGGCCAGGGTACTGGTGCTCCAGGGTGGCCAGGGTACTGGTGCCCCAGGGTGGCCAGGGTACTGGTGCTCCAGGGTGGGCCAGGGTACTGGTGCCCCAGGGTGGGCCAGGGTACTGGTGCTCCAGGGGGGCCAGGGTACTGGTGCCCCAGGGGGCCAGGGTACTGGTGCTCCAGGGTGGGCCAGGGTACTGGTGCTCCAGGGTGGGCCAGGGTACTGGTGCTCCAGGGTGGGCCAGGGTACTGGTGCCCCAGGGTGGGCCAGGGTACTGGTGCCCCAGGGTGGGCCAGGGTACTGGTGCTCCAGGGTGGGCCAGGGTACTGGTGCCCCAGGGTGGGCCAGGGTACTGGTGCTCCAGGGTGGGCCAGGGTACTGGTGCCCCAGGGGGCCAGGGTACTGGTGCTCCAGGGTGGGCCAGGGTACTGGTGTCCCAGGGTGGGCCAGGGTACTGGTGCCCCAGGGTGGGCCAGGGTACTGGTGCCCCAGGGTGGGCCAGGGTACTGGTGCCCCAGGGTGGGCCAGGGTACTGGTGCCCCAGGGTGGGCCAGGGTACTGGTGCCCCAGGGTGGGCCAGGGTACTGGTGCCCCAGGGTGGGCCAGGGTACTGGTGCCCCAGGGGGCCAGGGTACTGGTGTCCCAGGGTGGGCCAGGGTACTGGTGCCTCAGGGGGCCAGGGTACTGGTGCTCCAGGGTGGGCCAGGGTACTGGTGCCTCAGGGGGCCAGGGTACTGGTGCTCCAGGGTGGGCCAGGGTACTGGTGCTCCAGGGTGGGCCAGGGTACTGGTGCTCCAGGGTGGGCCAGGGTACTGGTGCCCCAGGGGGCCAGGGTACTGGTGCCCCAGGGTGGGCCAGGGTACTGGTGCTCCAGGGTGGGCCAGGGTACTGGTGCCCCAGGGTGGGCCAGGGTACTGCTGCCCCAGGGTGGGCCAGGGTACTGGTGCCCAGGGTGGGCCAGGGTACTGGTGCTCCAGGGTGGGCCAGGGTACTGGTGCTCCAGGGTGGGCCAGGGTACTGGTGCCCCAGGGTGGGCCAGGGTACTGGTGCCCCAGGGTGGGCCAGGGTACTGCTGCCCCAGGGTGGGCCAGGGTACTGGTGCCCCAGGGTGGGCCAGGCTACTGGTGCCCCAGGGTGGGCCAGGGTACTGGTGCCCCAGGGTGGGCCAGGGTACTGGTGCTCCAGGGTGGGCCAGGGTACTGGTGCCCCAGGGAGCCAGGGTACTGGTGCCCCAGGGTGGGCCAGGGTACTGGTGCCCCAGGGTGGGCCAGGGTACTGGTGCCCCAGGGGGCCAGGGTACTGGTGCCTCAGGCGGCCAGGGTACTGGTGCCCCAGGGTGGGCCAGGGTACTGGTGCCCCAGGGTGGGCCAGGGTACTGGTGCCCCAGGGGGCCAGGGTACTGGTGCCCCAGGGGGCCAGGGTACTGGTGCCCCAGGGTGGCCAGGGTACTGGTGCCCCAGGGTGGGCCAGGGTACTGGTGCCCCAGGGTGGGCCAGGGTACTGGTGCCCCAGGGGGGGCCAGGGTACTGGTGTCCCAGGGGGCCAGGGTACTGGTGCCCCAGGGGGGCCAGGGTACTGGTGTCCCAGGGGGCCAGGGTACTGGTGCCCCAGGGTGGGCCAGGCTACTGGTGTCCCAGGGTGGGCCAGGCTACTGGTGTCCCAGGGGGCCAGGGTACTGGTGCCCCAGGGTGGGCCAGGCTACTGGTGTCCCAGGGTGGGCCAGGCTACTGGTGTCCCAGGGTGGGCCAGGGTACTGGTGCCCCAGGGTGGGCCAGGGTACTGGTGCCCCAGGGGGCCAGGGTACTGGTGCCCAGGGGGCCAGCCAGCCTTGACGTCACTCGGGCTGTGAACTCCCAGCTCCCGCATTAGTGCTACAACTTTACCTCAGCACCAATCCCCATAATGACTGGCCGGGAAAATGGGATCACAGAGACTATAAGGTGTTGATGGATGACAGGTGTCAGGTCGCGGACGGAGCAGGAGGAGAGGAGGAAGAGAGAGATGAGGAGGAGGAGGAGGAGGAGGAGGACTAAAAAAATGAGAAAGAGGAAGATGGGAAAAAGGAAGAAGAGAGGGAGGAGGAACAGGAATTTGAGGAAGAAAATAAGGAGAAAGAATTCGCGAGGAAAAATAGTAAAAAGGCGAAAATGTAGTAGAAGAGGAGAATGAAATGAAGGATGAATTTTACTAAAATTAGGAGAGAAAACGAGAGAGACTTGAAGACTATGAGGAAGCACCTCATAGTCAAAGGTGAGGAAGCACGAGAGTGTGTCTATGAGGAAGCACCAAAGAGTGTGAGGCAGCACCTGGTAGTGACCCTATCTTGAGGTTATCTTGAGATGATTTCGGGGTTTTTTAGTGTCCCCGCGGCCCGGTCCTCGACCAGGCCTCCACCCCCAGGAAGCAGCCCGTGACAGCTGACTAACACCCAGGTACCTGTTTTACTGCTAGGTAACAGGGGCATAGGGTGAAAGAAACTCTGCCCATTGTTTCTCGCCGGCGCCGGCGCCTGGGATCGAACCCAGGACCACAGGATCACAAGTCCAGCGTGCTGTCCGCTCCAGCCGACCCTAACGACGGCTGGTGGACAAGACAGCAGACCGGGATGACTAGGGGGTCAACAAGTGCCTCAGGGACACTAAGACAGCTGTCTCAGCTGGAGGGACGTGAAGTGGGGGTCCCACAAGGCTCCATCCTGGGACCGCTACTGTTCTTAGTTTCTGTGACTGACCTACCAGATGCCGTTGGTTCGTACATGTCTATGTTTGCAGATGGCACAAAACTATTATATGGGTGTAGAAAAACAAAAAAGACAGCAGAAAATGATAGGACGGCCGTGGTAAACATCGTTAGTGAGAAGATAAATGGCTGCTAGAACTTAATCCACGCAGGTGTAAGGTAATGAAGATGGCGAAGGTTACAAGGAGACCAGAAGGTATCAACACGTTAAGGGGAAGAAAACTTTAGCAAACTGAAAGAGATGATGAAGCTGAAATAGATATAACTCCAACACCTCACATGCAGGTCCAAACATTGAAGCATACGTGAAAAATGGCAATTAGAACAACAATTAAAACATAGGTAACGACTCTCTCAAGGCATTCCATTCAGCATATGTCAGACCAATGCTTGAGTATGCAGCACCGGCCTGGACACGCTACGACACGTCAGAACACGCCAGAACACGCTAAGACACGNGGTGGTAGTGGTGGTGGTAGTGGTGGTGGTGGTGGGCCTCCCCTACTGCCCCGCCACACCTGTGTTCCGCGTGTCTAATTTTCCTCAAGTTCGAGGCTGCACCTAACGACCTAACAGTACTCACCTATGAGTGTCAACGTGGAGTGAGATCGAGCTCCTGGTGCCCCGCCTGCTGGCCTTGTACCTCTTGCGCTTCAACTGAACCATTTTGACATTCAATTTGTTGTCGACTCAAAGTTGTGGCTGGAGGTGGAATCTACAGCTTCTTGTAGATCAGTCCACTTGTCCTTGTACATTATGTCTATTATCCTCAGTGTGTTATGCAGGCGATGAGTCACAATAACGTGGCTAATGTATGTTGACCAGACCACACACTAGAAGGTGAAGAGACGACGACGTTTCGGTCCGTCCTGGACCATTCTCAAGTCGATTGCCACAAGGCCACAACTCAAGTCGAATCGACTCAGTGTGTTATGTTGTGATCATGTCCCTCTCTGTTGCTCGTATCCTATCATGTAACTAAGACCTCATCTTCTGTCACTACTCTTGCTTCCTCTGCATATTTACGAGTTTGTTATGTGCTTCATAAGGTGCAGACTCCGGGCGAGCGATGCATATTCCAGGACTGGGCTAACGTAGGCTACATAGATTATTCCTAAAAAGAGTTGTTATTTAGGTCGGTTCTAGTGCTTGCCAGCCCTCACGTGCTGCCCCAGGTTCTCTCTGTGAGCCTCTCCTGTTTGTCTTGGAGAAATATCAACTATCAGATTTTTTTCTCTTTCTGATTCTTGTAGTTGTCTTTCCTTAATGCTGTAGATACCTCCTGGTCTCTTGTCATCCTTTCTCGCCGGCATTACCTTACACTAGTTGGGACTGAACTCTAGCAGCCGTTTGTCTTCTCGCTCATAGTTTCTCATTACTTGATTGAGAAGTACTCACCTAATTGTACTCACCTAATTGTGCTTGCGGGGGTTGAGCTTTGGCAATTTGGTCCCGCCTCTCAACTGTCAATCAACAGGTGTACAGATTCCTGAGACTATTGGGCTCTATCATATCTACATTTGAAACTGTGTATGGAGTCAGCCTCCACCACATCACTTCCTAATGCATTCCATTTATTAACTACTCTGACACTGAAAAAATTCTTTCTAACGTCTCTGTGGCTCATCTGGGTACTAAGTTTCCACTTGTGTCCCCTTGTTCGTGTCCCACCCGTGGTGAAGAGTTTGTCTTTGTCCGCCCTGTCAATTCCCCTGAGAATTTTGTAGGTGGTTATCATGTCTCCCCTTACTCTTCTGTTTTCCAGGGATGTGAGGTTCAGCTCCTTTAGCCTTTCCTCGTAGCTCAATCCTCTCAGTTCCGGGACGAGCCTGGTGGCATACCGCTGAATCTTCTCTAACTTTGTCTTGTGTTTAACTAGGTATGGACTCCAGGCTGGAGCTGCATACTCCAGGATTGGTCTTACATAAGTGGTATACAGGGTTCTGAAAGATTCCTTACACAAATTTCTAAAGGCAGTTCTTATGTTGGCCAGTCTAGCATATGCCGCTGATGATATTCTTTTGATGTGGGCTTCTGGGGACAGGTTCGGTGTGATATCAACCCCCAGATCTTTCTCTCTATTTGACTCTTGCAGGATTTCCCCTCCCAAATGATACCTTGTGTTCAGCCTCCTGCTCCCTTCTCCTAATTTCATCACCTTACACTTTCCCGAGTTGAACTTTAGCAGCCATTTTCTAGACCATTCCTCCAGTTTATCCAGGTCATCCTGTAGTCTCTGTCTATCTTCATCCGTCTTGATTCTTCTCATAATTTTTGCATCATCAGCAAACATTGAGAGGAATGAGTCTATACCCTCCGGAAGATCGTTCACATATATTAGAAACAGGATGGGTCCAAGTACTGAGCCCTGTGGGACTCCGCTGGTGACATCTCGCCACTCTGATGTCTCCCCCCTCACCGTTACTCGCTGTTTCCTGTTGCTTAAGTACTCCCTTATCCACTGGAGCACCTTCCCTTTTACTCCTGCCTGTTGCTCCAACTTTTTTAACAGCCTTTTGTGCGGTACTGTGTCAAAGGCTTTTTGGCAATCCAGGAAAATGCAGTCGGCCCACCCTTCTCTTTCCTGCCTAATTTTTGTTGCTTGGTCATAAAATTCTATTAAACCTGTGAGGCACGATTTACCATCCCTGAACCCATGTTGGTGGTGCGTTACAAAGTTATTTCCCTCTAGATGCTCTACGAGCCTTTTCCTCACGATCTTCTCCATTACCTTGCATGGTATACAAGTTAAGGAAACTGGCCTGTAATTCAGTGCCTCTTGCCTGTCACCCTTTTTGTATATTGGGACCACGTTAGCTGTCTTCCAACTTTCTGGTAAGTCTCCTGTTTCCAGTGACCTGTTATACACCATAGAGAGTGGCACACTTAGTGCTTCTGCACCTTCCTTTAGTATCCATGGTGAGATTCTGTCAGGCCCAACAGCCTTTGTCACATCCAGCTCCAGCAGACACCTTTTGACCTCATCACTGGTGAGGTCAAATTCCTCCAAGGTTGCTTGGTTGCTTCACCTCCTCATTTAGTGCAGGGGCTTCTCCTTGTTCTATTGTGAAGACCTCCTGGAATCTCTTGTTGAGTTCTTCACACACCTCCTTGTCATTCTCTGTGTATCTGTTCTCCGCTTTTCGCAGCTTCATCACTTGTTCTTTCACTGCTGTTTTCCTCCTGATGTGGCTTTGGAGCAGCTTTGGTTGGGTCTTGGCTTTACTCGCGATGTCATTTTCAAACTGTCTCTCTGCTTCTCTCCTCACTCTGAGGTACTCATTTCTGGCCCTCTGGTATCTCTCCCTGCTCAGGGAGAGCAGGGAAAGTGTCAACTTTCAGTTGCAGAGTTGCATGGTGGACCAGCAGTGAGGGTAAGTGGAGCCTTATCATCCTCAGACAAACGGGAGGATCATTACGTTGATGAGTCAACCGCAGGGACCAACCTTTTATTGATATGTCAACATCGTTGTCTCCTCTCTTGTTCCCAACTCCGGTGGTGGGGCACCATTCCTTTCCCTCGTCCCATCCCAAATCCTTATCGTGATTTGGGATGATTTATCCTTATCGTGATCCTCATCCCGGTGCTATATAGTCGTAATGCCTTGGCGCTTTCCACCTTCCCTTCCCAAATCCTGTATTTGATAAGAACAATTTGCCTGGGAACACCTAGAGCACAGGTTCGAACCCTCACTACGGATTTTCTCCTCGATACATCACGATAGTGTGATTACTCTCTCTCCCATATTTGATATATATTTATTATTGTATAAATTATCTAAATTATAATTTTTGGATTCGTTACCACGTGAATGTTATATATACGAAATTAATAATGGCTCACCATGGTTCAGTTGGTAGAGCGTGTGCCTTAGAAGCTTAGCGACAAACGTTCGATTCTAATGCATGGCTTCAATATTTTTCACAATGGCGACGTTCATGATATTGACTGTACAAATATTTTCAGGATGACAACGCCGAAAATAAAAATGTTCTTATACTTATTAATAACAGAGAAGGGGTATCCCGCTGTACCCGGGTCTCTCTCTCTCACTTCCCCATCTCCCTCTTCCCCTCTCCCCATCTCTTCCAATCTTCACCTCTCTCTCATATCCTTAATCCCCTCCCCCTTCCCTGTCCTCATGTCCTTAATTATCTCCCCCTCTCATGTTCTCGCTCACAAAATGTACTATTGCGGACCGGAGGGATGTGTGTGTGTACTCACCTGGGTGTGCTTGCAGGGGTTGAGCTTTGGCTCTTTGGTCCCGCCTCTCAACTGTCAATCTACCGAGGTATAGATTCCTGAGCTTCTCGAGCTCTATCATATCTACATTTGAAACTGTGTATGGAGTCAGCCTCCACCACATCACTGCCTAATGCATTCCATTTACTAACTTCTCTGACACTGAAAATGTTCTTTCTAACGTCCCTGTGGCTCATTTGGGTACTCAGATTCTACCTTGTTCGCGTACCACCCGTGTTAAACAATTTATCTTTATCTGTCCTGTCAATTCTTCTGAGAATTTTGTAGGTAATGATCATGTCTCCCCTTATTCTTCTGTCTTCCGGTGTCATGAGGTGCATTTCACGCAGCCTTTCCTCGTAACTCATGCTTACTCCGGACTAGCCACTAGGCTAGTTCTGGGACTAGCCTAGTGGCATATTCCTTTGAACTTTTTCCAGCTTCGACTTGTGCTTGACAAGGCATGGCCTTCATGCTGGGGCCCCATACTCCAGGACTGGTCTTACATACGTGGTATACAAAGGTCTGAAAGATTCCTTACACAGGTTCCTGAAGGCAGTCCTAGTGTTAACTAGCCTTGCATACGCCGCTGATGTTATTATTTTCATGTGGGCTTCAAGGGACAGGTTTGCCGTGATATCAACTCTTAGATCTTTCTCTCTGTCCATTTAATGAAGGACTTCATCTCCCATTCGGTATCCTGTGTCTAGCCTCCTGTTTCCACCGCCTAGTATCATTACCTTACATTTATTTGGCTTGAACTTTAGTAGTCATTTGTTGGACCATTCATTCAGTTTGTCTAGGTCATTTTGTAGCCTCATACTATCTCCCTCCGTCTAAATCCTCCTCATAATTTTTGCATCATCAGGAACAATGAGAGAAACGAGTCTATACCCTCTGGGAGATCATTTACATATATCATAAACACTAAAACGTCCAAGGACTGACCCCTGTGGAACTCCACTGGTGACGCCTCGCCAAACTGAGACCTCACCCCTCACACTGACTCGCTGTCTTCTGTTGCTTAGGTACTTCCTTATCCAATGAAGTACCTTCCCTTTCACTCCTGCCTGCATCTCCAGCTTTTGCACTAGCCTCTTTTGTGGTACTATATCAAAGGCTTTCTGACAATCCAAAAATATGCAATCTGCCCGCCCCTCTCCTTCTTGCCTGGTCATAGAATTCAAGTAACCCTGTGAGGCAGAACCTGCCATCCCTGAACCCATGTTGATGCTGTGTTACAAAGTTCTTTCGCTCCAGATGTTCCACTAACTTTCTTCGCACAATCTTCTCCATCAGCTTGCATGATATGCAGGTTAGGAACACTGGCCTGTAGTTCAGTGCCTCTTGACCTGTGTGTGTGTGTTGCAACTGGCTCCACACGCCTCATCTGTGTGTTGCCTCCTTTTAATGTCCTCCATCTTGTTTGGATTAGCTCCAGGTGCACTCTTCCCACCTGTCTCATCTTGAGCGTTTTTTTGTATCCATTTATACGCTGTGATTGGCTCCGAGTCAAGGTACTGGTGCCTCAGGAGGCCAGGCTACTGGTGCCCCAGGGTGGGCCAGGGTACTGGTGTCCCAGGGTGGGCCAGGGTACTGGTGCTCCAGGGGCCAGGTACTGGTGTCCCATGCGGCCAGGGTACTGGTGCCCCAGGCGGCCAGGGTACTGGTGCCCCAGGCGGCCAGG
>WNGS01137641.1:0-11838 GCA_020271785.1 Procambarus virginalis
TAGTATCCTGTGGTGCAGTGTGGGGGTGTGAGTACTCTGTGGTTGTAGTCCTGGTTGTTGTGAGTGTTGTGGTGTAGTGCTGTGTGTAGTGGTGTGTGTGGTAGTTGTGGTGTAGTTGTGGTGTAGTCCTGTGGTGTAGTGGGCTGTGGTGTAGTGCCTGGTGGTGTAGTCTGTGGTGTAGTGTTGTGGTGTATGTTGTGTGTGTTGTTGTGGTTAGTGTTGTGTGTAGTAGTGTTGTGGTGTGTATGTGTGGTGTTAGTGTGTGTTGTGGAGGTGTTTGGTGTGTGTAGTGTTGTGTGGTGTTATAGTGTTGTGTGTAGTGTTTGGTGTAGGTGTGGTGTAGTGTGTGGTGTAGTGTTGTGGTGTGTGTGGTGTGTGTAGGTGTTGTGTGTAGTGTGTAGTGTGGTGTAGTGTTGTGGTGTAGTGTTTGGTGTAGTGGTTGGGTGTTTTGTTGTGTGTAGTGTGTTGTAGGGTATGTTGTGGTTAGTGTTGGGTGTAGTTTTGGGTGTAGTTGTGTGGTGTAGTGTTGTGGTGTAGTGTTGGGGTGTAGTCCTGTGGTGTGTCTGTGGTGAGTCCTGTGTGCAGTTGGTTGTGTGTAGCCTGTGGTGTAGCCTGTGGTGTAGTCCTTGGTGTGTAGTCCTGTGGTGTAGTCCTTGTGTGGTGTAGTCCTGTGGTTAGTCCTGTGGTAGTCCTGTGGTGTAGTCCTGTGGTGTAGTTCTGTGGTGTAGTCCTGTGTGTGCCTGTGTAGTCTTGTGGTGTAGTCCTGTGGTGTAGTCCTGTGGTGTAGTGTCTGTGGTGTAGTCCTGTGGTGTAGTCCTGGTGTGTAGTCCTGTGGTGTAGTCCTGTGGTGTAGTTCGTGGTGTAGTCCTGTGGTGTAGTGTGTGTAGTCTGTGGTGTAGTCCTGTGGTGTAGTCTGTGGTGTAGTTGTTGTGGTGTAGTCCTGGTGGTGTAGTCCTGTGTGTGGTTGTAGTCCTGTGGGTGTGGTGTAGTCCTGTGGTGTAGTCCTGTGGTGTAGTTCTGTGGTGTAGTCCTGTGTGTAGTGTTGTGGTGTAGTCCTGTGGTGTAGTCCTGGTGGTGTAGTTCTGTGGTGTAGTCCTGTGGTGTAGTGTTGTGGTGTAGTCCTGTGGTGTAGTGTTGTGGTGTAGTCTGTGGTGTAGTCCTGTGGTGTAGTCCTGTGTGTATGTAGTCCTGTGGTGTAGTCCTGTGGTGTAGTCCTGTGGTGTAGTCCCAAGGTCTATCAACCGCTGGAGACTATTAAAGCCGCCAAAAGTTCTCCTGATCAACCAGGAAGAACATTCCTCAACACAGCTCAGCAGTAAATGTGAGAGAACAACACCGAGAAGTGGAATACACCAGCGTATTTACGCTTGTATGTTTGTATTATGATGTATACACGAAGGCGCAGGAGCGCACATTAACCTTGCGAACGCATGAGGTGCTAAACCTAGACGAACACGACACTTCGTCAGTGACACGAGGAAACTCCCCCTTGTCTTACATTTGCTGACAGTTCCACTTCCCTGTTTGTTCTGGCAAGCAGCACGCGCCGCCCCACATCTGTATCTTCTTGACAGGTGCACTTACCACCCGGCCACCCTCTTATTTGTCTCCTTAGCTGGCAGCTATAAATCTTCTCCATCCTTCACATTAACAAGTAAGATTATTAAACCCACTACTCTGACCCCTGGTATACGAGTTATTATTTAGTTACTTGTAATAAATGCTAAGTACATGTGCCGGCGTGCCTGTATATGACCATCTGAACCAGGAACACCAAGTCTGTACACAAATTCGGTAATCACAGCCATCAATAGTGTCCAGACCCAAGGTCACTCTCAGTGCTTCTCTGGGAATGAGAAAACCGTAGAGGCCATTTTGAGGACTCGAACCCTGCACACTGGGTGCTTCCAAGCATACACCCCCTAACCAAGTTGATCATTCCACCTGGTAGTCAGCTGAATTCTCTAGGAGTCCTGAGGCTTCCACTAAAGTCCGATCAGGGTTTCAGGCATTGATCTGTGGTTCAGGGGCAGATTCACGAAAGCACTTACGAACCTGTACATCTTTTCTCAATTTTGGCGGCTTTGTTTCCAATTATTAAACAGTTAATGAGCTCCGAAGCACCAGGAGGCTGTTTATAACAATAACAACAGTTGAATGGGAAGTTTTCATGCTTGTAAACTGTTTAATAAATGTAACCAAAGCCGTCAAAGATTGAGGAAAGATGTACACGTTCGTAAGTGCTTGCGCAAGTGCTTTCGTGAATCTGGCCCTAGTTGTTCTACCTCCAACGCTTCTCTTCAAACCCCCTAGAAGATTCAGGTGAATCCCAGGTTGCAATACTTTTGAGCATGTCGTGGCCGAGTTGGCTGGGGCGTATGCCTGGGCGTCCCCCAGGGTGCAGGTATTGGACCGCCTTCATAGCTTCTACTGGTGTAATCATCGATACATCACCTTAATGGGAATTTTGTTTGTGCTTCTCTGGTGTTATCTTAGAACTGCTCTAGCAAAGGCTGTATGAGGTGAAATAGCTGGAATATGCACAGATACACGTGTGTGCCCCTCGAGAGGCAGGTTTGGTGGCGTCAGGTGTGTACCCCTCGAGAGGCAGGTTTGGTGGCGCCAAGTTTTATGAGGCCTTCATTAGCAAGTGGAGGGAGAGATATGTACTCACAAGGACACACTCGGAGACCTCACTCCGACCCCAGCAAGGCCACAGGAGCCCAGGCACCACAGCACTCCTACGCCCCGTCATAAACTGTCTTGAGCAAGCCTGGCCCGGGACACCGCTTGCGTGTGTGGACTTTATTGGTAAGAACTGAAAATAATCTGAACGATTGCACACACACGCGTGTGTGTGTGTGTGTGGGGGGGGGGGGAGGGAGATCCATCCACCCAAGGTAAACATCTCCCTTGTGTGTCAAGCACAATCAATATCATATAATAATATTACGCTCGTTAATATTAACTTCACTGCCTAGCGGAACAAGGATACATGAGCCGCGCCACAATGGTTATGAGACTTTGGGATTGTGTTGCGCCGCATTTGGATTTAACACTCGAAACCAGTTTTTCTCTGGAGTTTACAGCGGCTCTTATAAAATTTGAGACGAAAAAAAACTTGCCACGTAAATATATGTATATATTAAAATGCTCGAAAATTAGGGCTCATAAAACAGGAAATTGCAATGGCATCATCTTGGCCAAAAATTTGGACACTTGCACAGTGTAAAGAGGGAGTGTGAGTCAAGTCTTGGCTGCCGAGGGACTCCTGCTTATATCACGTGATCAAGCTTAGGCTTACCGTGTTCAGAAACCTCGCATGTTTACACACACATGCCAAGGTGTATGTATACACACATACATGACCACGCTGAATGTATACACACATACATGACCACGCTGAATGTATGTGTGTATACATGACCACGCTGAATGTATACACACATACATGACCACGCTGAATGTATACACATACATGACCACGCTGAATGTATACACACATACATGACCAAGGTGCATGTATGTATGTACATTTCCTCAGTCCTTCATCTTAGTCACATGGAGGCAGGGTCCTCCCACGGCCATGCCTCTACACGGCACCTTCTCATCCTGCTGTCAAGTGCATCACAGTCTGGTGTATCACGTCAACATATCATGATACAAATGTCATGCCGTCGTCCCGGGATTAAATTGTTCAAGCAGCTCATTCTGGAGACTTGACAAGCGTCAAATCTGAAGTGGCTTTATCTAAACCCGCACAAACGTAGCCGACCCAACTGATCTATCGAAGTTGGTGATCTGAGTGATGGTGTGAGGAAGCGCTGATATTAGGGCAGTATTATCGTCACCACCGTTATCGATAACGTCAAAATTACGGCGTATTTAGCGTCAGGACAAGTTGGCTAAATGACGTGGCGCGCGCAACACACACCTCTTTTGTCATGTGTGTATAGTGTTATAGGGGAAAGGAGAGAGTCACTTCTCTGGCACAGACTCTGCTCCGCCGCCTGTGTTTGAGCACCAACCCGTCCACCAACACCCCCCCCCCCCCACCTTGCACCAGAAACACAGAGACCTTGGCAGCTCCTCCGAGGGCCGCCAGAAACAGTCCCCAGAAGGTGGAGAGGGAGAAGGTGTTCCGGCGGTGTACCCTCGTCTCACTGAACCACATCGTCGCGCCTTAGAAGCGTGTGCATCTCTTCGCCCATTACGGGCTATTCATGCCCGTGCCATTTCTCGAGTGGCTTAATCTCCATCAATTGATCTCTTCGCCCAGTGCCAGAGAAACTGACTCCTGGAAATATAAACTACACTAATTGTAGCTTCTGAGCAATAGTTGAGGCTTGGATGTCCTGGTCGTTGGTGCTATGGTGGCCAAGGCTTCGAGCGGCGTCGTCGGTGACCTGGCACCAGCACACACTAAGTCTGGACCTGCTTTTAGAAATTATTACACTGAGACGTGTATGGGTGACCTTGGCGACCGCCTTACTTGCCTTCCAGTCTAGCCTCACGTTCCGTCATAGCGAAATTTTATACTCCTTTCACAGGAATAACTTTTACTCGCTGATAGCGTAAAGCTACCAAAGACTCGTGTAGATCAAGTCATGGCATAGTTCAAATAGAGGTGCGTGGAAACAGCGTTTAAAACTAATACCATTTACTATAACATTTACTAAAGGTATACGAATTCAAAAAATCATTTGCCAGCACTAGCCTCATTCACTGTTAAACATAGCGGACTCTCTCGACCTCGGGCACGTTAACGTTACTTAAACAATTCTGGCAGCTGTGATATCACTTTTGCACAACAATTTAATTTCTCAAGAAATTAGGAGACAAAATAAAATCTTACTTTAAATTTTACCACATAATAATCATTGGTGAATAATCTCTGGGCAGCACTAGGCTAGCCTCCGTTGTGAAGGTCGTGCTCCATTGGTCACTAATTATTCTAAAACTGTATAATAAATATTTATACAAGACTATAAATATTCATCCTATTGCATGACTTATAATAATGCCCTAACAGTGTTGACCAGACCACACACTAGAAAGTGAAGGGACGACGACGTTTCGGTCCGTCCTGGACCAATCTCACGTCGACCACAATCGACTTGAGAATAGTCCAGGACGGACCGAAACGTCGTCGTCCCTTCACCTTCTAGTGTGTGGTCTGGTCAACATTCTTCATCCACGTTATTGTGACTCATCGCCTGCTATGCCCTAACAGTTACTTAAAGGAACCTCTAGCCAAATAGGGACATTAGGAGGGGAAGATTACTAGGCTAGAACCGCTGATGTATTCAAGAGAACCAATGAGCTTCTCTCTGGTCACTCTGCCTCGCTGTTGCGGCCCGAGACGCTATGCGTGCTACTGGCTTCGCGTGAATGTAAAAATACCAGTCTTATGGTATTGACCATAAGGCCATACTCACCAACCCATTGTACTTCCTTGCAAATAAAACAAATATTATATATTATTACGCTGCATCCAAGACGTCACTCCTCAACTAGCTAATTTGTGACGTCAGATGTGTTTGCTAGACTCCTTGTACAGACCCAACACCCTCGTATACACCAGCGACATACACACCAGCGACATATACACCAGCAACATACACACCAGCGACATATACACCAGCGACATATACACCAGCAACATATACACCAGCAACATATCACACCAGCAACATACACACCAGCAACATACACACCAGCAACATACACACCAGCAACATACACACCAGCAACATACACACCAGCAACATACACACCAGCAACATACACACCAGCAACATACACACCAGCAACATACACACCAGCAACATACACACCAGCAACATACACACCAGCAACATACACACCAGCAACATACACACCAGCAACATACCACACCACAACATACACACCAGCAACATACACACCAGCAACATACACACCAGCAACATACACACCAGCAACATACACACCAGCAACATACACACACCAGCAACATACACACCAGCAACATACACACCAACAACATATACACCAGCAACATATCTAACAGTCACATACACACCAGCGACATACCCAACACCTCGCAAGTACACTACACCAAACACCGTGAATGACTTGGTAAACAAGGTGTATGGAGCCATACTGAGATGCACAACCAAAATCTCTCACATTACACTGAATATTTGAAAGAAAATATATTGAACAAATTGTTAAATTTAACAATATTAAGTACAAGAGTAGGAAAGAGGGGTAAATATCTCAGCCTACATATACACAACCTAACTTTACTACACAGTTTACCACCAAAATAATGGAAAACTTTAAATATCCGACGATATCCCCTTAATGTGTTCTTCCTACCTTGCGAGGGAGTGGTCTACCTTGTGAGAGACTGGTCTACTTGTGAGAGACTGGTCTACCTTGTGAGAGACTGGTCTACCTTGTGAGAGACTGGTCTACCTTGTGAGAGACTGGTCTACCTTGTGAGAGACTAGCCTGCCTCACTCTCACTGCTCATATGTCCACTTCCATTATATGCTGCATCTGCACCTAGTGTTAAATATGTCTCAAGTCATTACTAAATATTACCACACTTGTCCTCTTAAAATAACGTCGCTTTTGGCCGTTTGTCAGTATGGCCGAAAGTGGACGAAATTTGAAAATGAAAATAAAATTAGGATTTTTTTTTAACAAAACTCACCTAGTTGTGTTTGCAGGGGTTGAGCTCTGGCTCTTTGGTCCCGCCTCTCAACCGTCAATCAACAGTGTACAGATTCCTGAGCCTATTGGGCTCTATCATATCTACACTTGAAACTGTGTATGGAGTCAGCCTCCACCACATCACTGCCTAATGCATTCCATTTGTCAACCACTCTGACATTAAAAAAGTTCTTTCTATATCTCTGTGGCTCATTTGGGCACTCAGTTTCCACCTGTGTCCCCTTGTGTTAAATAGCCTGTCTTTATCTACCCTATCAATTCCCTTCAGAATCTTGAATGTGGTGATCATGTCCCCTAACTCTTCTGTCTTCCAGCGAAGTGAGGTTTAATTCCCGTAGTCTCTCCTCGTAGCTCATACCTCTCAGCTCGGGCCTAGTCTGGTGGCAAACCTTTGAACCTTTTCCAGTTTAGTCTTATCCTTGACTAGATATGGACTCCATGCTGGGCTGCATACTCCAGGATTGGCCTGACATATGTGGTATACAAAGTTCTGAATGATTCTTTACACAAGTTTCTGAATGCCGTTCGTATGTTGGCCAGCCTGGCATATGCCGCTGATGTTATCCTCTTGTTATGTGTGTGTGTGTGTGTGTGTGTGTGTGTGTGTGTGTGTGTGTGTGTGTGTGTGTGTGTGTATTCACCTAGTTGTGTTTGCGGGGGTTGAGCTTTGCTCTTTCGGCCCGCCTCTCAACTGCCAATCAACTGTTTACTAACTCCTTTTTTTTCTCCACACCACACACACACACCCCAGGAAGCAGCCCGTGACAGCTGACTAACTCCCAGTTACCTATTTACTGCTAGGTAACAGGGGCATTCAGGGTGAAAGAAACTTTGCCCATTTGTTTCTGCCTCGTGCGGGAATCGAACCCGCGCCACAGAATTACGAGTCCTGCGCGCTATCCATCAGGCTACGAGGCCCCCCGTAGTGTGTGTGTGTGTGTGTGTGTGTGTGTGTGTGTGTGTGTGTGAGAGAGAGAGAGAGAGAGAGAGGAGCGCGCCCACGCTCAATGGCTCTAATGTGCAAATAACATGAACAATTTAGAATATAGACATCCAATTCTCAACTATTGTGACTTCACAGAACATAGATTTTCTTTATTTGAATAACTCCTCATTGCTTTACACGCATCAGCAGGAATTACTATAATGGAGAAACAACAGTACCGTAGTTCTTGACTGAAGGGGACAGAAAGACCCAATATATATGTGTAAGTGTATTACAAACCAAAATTTCCGATAAAATACACATTCTCAATATATTTTATACAATGTTCTGAGCATTGTATACAGCACCTTGAGACAGGTTATGCATTAACATTCAAAAATTTGGTTTGTAATTCAAATTGTTATTCAGGTAAAAGTAAATATATAGAAAATGAGTTAGAAACATAATGTTGGATTTATAAATAGAGGTAGGACATATAATAAAGCCATTAATAAGCATAGAGTTTCGGGCAAACCCGATTTGCCCGAAACTTATATAAAGTCTTTCCTTCCCACTTCAGTGTCTATAACAAGACGAATACAATTCCTTATAGGCGAGATATAGGAACATATATATAAGAAACATATGAGTTGTCTATAGAGGAGGGGATTTGCTATCGAGACAGTTTACTCGTTTCAAAATTAGATAGGAATATGATATGTACATAGACAGGCTTCCTGTCCCCGACAAAACTAATTATAGTGGTCCTCAGGTAAATTCAGGTAAATAAATTTCATATCGTTAGCAAATGAAGCAGTCTAAGCTCGAATCTGAAACACCATTTTCTCTGAACAAAGTTAGGATAAACTCAATAAAATTTTGCGATTGTCCATCTTTAAAGGCAAATGTATGCTTTAATTTCGTTTTGTTGGGGGTAAGAAGCCTGTATATATATATATATATATATATATATATATATATATATATATATATATATATATATGAATAAAAACTACAAAATAGTCCTGGGGACCATTCAGGCTTGTTCGCATATATATATATATATATATATATATATATATATATATATATATATATATATATATATATATATATATCTGCCTCATATATAGCGAAAAAACTAATCCTATGTTTCAGACCCCAAGCACGAAGGTAGTCATCCTAGAAACTTCAATTAACACAACAAACATCAAAACTTTACTACACAAAAGCTGAAGATGCATCAGAAAGTGTTGCTTGGTTATTTGTCTACTGATAAACTGTTCAGTTAAGAGTAACCACTCCAGCATACCTCCGCACACCGACACAGCAACATTCGTGCTCCTGGCCATCAAATTTGTAAAAGCAATTCTCAACTTATCACTGAATGTTTGTTTTCCGGTTGCCTGGCCTGTCATTTATTTATTTATATACAAGAAGGGACATATAAGGGGTTAACAGAGAATATAGAAATTAAGTTGATTTTACATTCTTGTAAAGCCACTAGCACGCAGAGCGTTTCGGGCAAAATTAAACGTTTCAGGCATAAAGCACTAATAAGCTTTTCAGTGATTTCCAAGTTTCTAATCAACACTTCTGCCCGAAACGCTGCGCGTACTAGTGGCTTTACAAGATTGTAAATACTATGCTATGTATTCTCTCTAACCCAATGTACCTTCTTGTATATAAATAAATAAATAAATTCTAATAAAACTAGGAACGTAAGCAAACCCCTTTAAATTTATACTTTCGTCTGTTGCTAGAGAATAAAAGCAGAATTTACTAATTTTCTGCTTCAACTAATCCATAAGATTGGTGGAAATGTCCGCTATCCTCCTCTGTACTACCATGAGCAACAGTCGTATATGTTCACCCTTGTCTACCCAGAAACAACACTCGATATGCATATGTTTATAACTTATTATAGGTTGGGTATAACTTATTATAGCCTGGGTATAACTTATTATAGCCTGGGTATAACTTATTATAGCCTGGGTATAACTTATTATAGCCTAGGTATAACTTATTATAGCCTAGGTATAACTTATTATAGCCTGGGTATAACTTATTATAGCCTAGGTATAACTTATTATAGCCTAGGTATAACTTATTATAGCCTAGGTATAACTTAAATATATATATAACATTACTTGCAGCCTGCCCGAAACGCTTTGCGTAATAGTGGCTTTAGGCATTGTATGTACTAGCTCTATCTATAAACCTATCATTTTGTGTAAAAATCTCTTGTATGTATGTACCTTACCTGAATAAACATTTATTTATTTATTTATTTATTTATTTATTTCAGCAGCAGCAGCCGCTACTGCTTGAATAAGGTGGAGGAGACCCACTCATTCCTCCACACGGTCAAGGGGTCAGGCGATGGGGCAGCGATACCAATATTTGTATTAGTCGACTAACGTGGTTTTTAATTAATATAATTTTTTGCACTTGCGTATAAACGTTCAGATTTTACTCGCAACGTAAAGTTTAACGCGAGTAATAGTTAATATTATTGGTCAAGGTGGTGAAGGGCGGCACAAGGAGGCCAAGCAGGTCGTGCAGGCTGAGAGTTGTACAGGCCGCAGGTCGTACAGGCTGCAAGTCGTACAAGTAGCAAGTAGTACAGGTCGCAGGTCGTACAAGTAGCAAGCAGTACAGGCCGCAGGTCGTGCAGGCTGCAAGTTGTATAAGTAGCAAGTAGTACAGGCCGCAGGTCGTACAAGTAGCAAGCAGTACAGCCGCAGGTCGTACAGGCCGCAAGTCGTACAAGTAACAAGTAGTACAGGCCGCAGGTCGTACAAGTAAGCAAGTAGTACAGGCCGCAAGTCGTACAGTAACAAGTCGTACAGGCCGCAAGTAGTACAAGTAGCAAGTAGTACAGGCCGCAAGTCGTACAAGTAACAAGTCGTACAGGCCGCAAGTAGTACAAGTAGCAAGTCGTACAGGCCGCAGGTCGTGCAGGCTGCAAGTCGTACATACCGCAGGTCGTGCAGGCTGCAAGTCGTACATACCGCAGGTCGTGCAGGCTGCAAGTCGTACATACCGCAGGTCGTGCAGGCTGCAAGTCGTACAGGCTGCAAGTCGTTCAGACCGCAGGTCGTACAGGCTGCAAGTGGTACAAACCTGCTCTATGGTATTCATGCCATACTGCCATCACAAATTATTCTTAACAATTCTTTAACCATAACTTGC
Source organism: Procambarus virginalis (assembly GCA_020271785.1). NCBI lineage: Eukaryota > Metazoa > Arthropoda > Malacostraca > Decapoda > Cambaridae > Procambarus > Procambarus virginalis. The sequence continues at coordinate 10,844 of WNGS01137641.1, forward strand.
TTGCTTCAATAATGTAATATAATCTTCTACACGAGGCTAGCAGCTCCCGTTACTGTAAGCATTACCAGCAAAATATTCATAAAAACATTACTGACAATGAGAAACAGCGACACAATGAAGTCAAGAAATATTCCAAGTGAAGCATTAAGTTGTAATTAACATTACCAAACATCAAGGACATCAGTTAGGGCTCACATCTTTTATCAAACCCTAAAGCTATACTTTAAGTTACGACAAAACAAATCCCAAACTAACAATTATATTCCATTACTATACCAAAACCCAATATGAAGGGAAGTATATTGTGTACGAACCACGAAGGAAAAAAACATCAGGGAAAATATATTCAGCAACACCATTAAAAAACACAGAACTTTCACGAAAAAAATATTCATAGAAATGAATGATATGAAAAGCACGCGAGTAACAAAGGGGATAGAAATAGCCTAGCTACTCTATCCTTTTGAGATGTACTTCTTTCTTCTCCTCAATAAACATACTTGTACTTGAATATTCTACTATGGAACAAGTAGTTATACAGCAAACACAACTTCACCCCAAATGGCAAAGGTTCGCGAGCAATCACGTGGTTATCTAATTAACGATTTCTTCTAAATTCGGAGCGCGACGAGGCGTTCCATCTTATAACTAGTCACAGGAATTCTGCGGAGGTTTTGAAATATGTATATAATTCTGGGGACAGGAAGCCTGTATTAAGTGTTCCTGTGGTCCTCCTGGGACAGTTACGAGTCACAATAACGTAAGAGTTGACACCCCAGTTATCTTGTGGTTATCTTGAGATGATTTCGGGGCGTAGCGTCCCGCGGCCGGTCCTCGACCAGGCCTCCTTTTTGTCACATCCCTCAGGAAGCAGCCCGTAGCAGCTGTCTAACTCCCAGGTACCTATTTACTGCTAGGTGAACAGACCAATTAGGGTGAAAGAAACTCTGCCCATTTGTTTTCGCCTCCACCGGGATCGAACCCGGAGCCTCAGC
>WNGS01137642.1:0-10764 GCA_020271785.1 Procambarus virginalis
TACATATAAGGTATCCTTACCCGACTGTAAGGGTCCCGTAGTACAATTGGGTTCGGTTCTCGATAAACAATCGAGAATTCCGGGTTCGAATCCGGGGCGGGACAGAAATAGTTGGGCACATTTCCTTTCACCTAATGTGCTGTTCACACTAGCAGTAATAGGTTCAGGAGTTTTTGTGTGGAGTTGCATCCTGGGCGGGGTCAGTAATTCCCCTTGGTGAGGGATCTCGATAAAAGCCTATAACGTGTATGAATACACTCTGGCTGCCTGTCCCCTGACACAATGATTATATCACAGGACTGAATGGCACCTTACGCAAATTGCTTAAGATAGTTCTTATATTGGCAAACCTAGAATATCCGCTGATGATATCCTTTTGATGTTTGCTTTTGTACACGGGATCGAAATGATTTCAATCCCACCAAATGTTTACTCAGTATGGTTACTTGCAGGATTTCTTCTCCCAGTTGGTACCTTCTGTCCGGACTCCTGCTCCCTACACCTATTTTCGTTACTATACACTTTCTTGAGTTAAATTTTAGTAGGTATTAGTTGGAATTTCTTCAGCTTGTACAGTTTACTTATAGTCTCTTACTTTCTTCGTCTGTCGTAATCCTCCTCGGAAATTTTGCTTCACAACAAACTTTGAAAGGAATTATTTATTCACTTTAGAAAATCGTTTACTTATATCAGAGACATGACAGGTGGGAGCAATGCACGTTCGGAACCCTTTTGGTGGCATCTACCCATTTTGAGATCTCACCCCTCACAGTAACACTGTGTTCTGTTGCTTAGGGACTCGTCCCGCCACTGGTAGCCCTTCCCTGGCATTCCTGTCTGTTGCTCCAACTTATACACTATTCTCTTGTGGGGACTGAGTGAAAGGTTTTCTGGCAATAAAATATATGTAGTCTACATTGACAATTCTTTCCTGTCTAATTGTTGTAGCCTAGCCTTACAATTCTCTTAAATCCGTAGGCAAGATTTACCATCCTGAACCCATGCTTGTGGTGAGTTATAAAGTTCCTTCTTCAGATGTTCTACTAGTTTTTTCTCACAATCTTCTCCGTCACCTTGCTTGGTATTCAAGTGAGGATCACTGGCCTGTAGTTCAGTGCATCTTGTCTGTCTCCCTTGCTGTATATACGGACTATATTAGCTGTCTTCCAACTTTTTGGTAGATCTTCTGTTATTAGAGACCTATAAACACCACAGAGAGTGGCAAGGAGAGTGTTTCTGCTCCCTCACTTTTTGTCCATGGTGAGGTTCTGTCTGCCCCAAGAGTGTTTGGCACTTTCAGTTCCAACAAATACTTCCTTATGACACGAACTGGTAATCTGAAATTCTTGGTTTCATCCAAGGTGATTCCTGGTTTCATCACGTGACCCCTTCTCACTCACTCACTCTCTGTCTGTCTGTCTGTCTGTCTGTCTGTCTCTCTCTCTCTCTCTCTCTTCTTAAACTAAGACTAGAGTTCATAAGGGGTGTCAAATGACGTACCTGGTGAAACTGCAAGCAAAAGCTGTTATCCTATCTCAGCTCATCTAAAGCCTGATCATTGAGACCTCATTTCATGAGAAGGTACTTTGAAACTATCATATAGGGAACTATCATACAAGAGAACCTGGTGAAGCTGCAAGCAAGAGCTGTAATCCTGCCTCTGCTCAGTACTCCTAGAGACCCATTTATTTCCTGAGCCTCTAATATGCATCAATAGGAATAAACTTTATTAGTTAACAACATTAGGTAACAAACATATGAAGAACAGGATGAACCTGTAGCTGTGTTCCAGAGCCTTCATGTGATCAGTTAACCTGATCTCCCGTGTATCAACTTGTTGGGCGAACAAGATCCAGATGCGAGTCAGCCTAGAAGTGATTGATCGCGGATGGAGTGATGTTCTTGAGAAAGGCACTACCAGCATGAGACTGTTGAAGGCTGGAAGCCTAGTGCTACGGGTGCGATCTACTGGTAGTCCACGGAGTTGGGCCAGGTGCGGAACTTTGAGGATGTTGGCCTTGCACAAAAAATAAGACCACCAATGTCCCGACGGTATTGCAGGCTCTGATGTTCAGACCGTTCCCACAAGAATTGGTCAAGTCTAGCTTTTTTGCTCATCTCTCCACTTTGTTCAAAAGTCTGATGAATGATGGGGAGGGGGGGGGCAGGCAATCCAGGAAAGGGGTGCATATTCTAGATGAGAGCGAACTTGTGCTTCATAAAAAGTTTTTCATCCTCTGCTGTCAAGGAGGTGTGAGATGCACCGTAAAGCTGGTGCATTTGGTTATTTGGAGTTTCCTGGCTGCCTTTTAGGCTAGATAAAGCACATGACTCTTCATTGTCATTGAAGAATTGAACTTCATTCCCAAGATGTCAATTTCATCTGTGAACTCTAGGGTTTTGCCCTCAAGTTGCAAGCCTGTCCGATTTGCAATGTGCAATCTAGTTATCATCATCGCTTGTGTTTTTTTTCAGCCGCAAATGTGACCTGTCCTCACCTACCCTGGGTAAAAATCACGGAAAGTTGGCGATTGACGAGTCTTGCAGCGGTTGGCATTTCTCCCTTTCCGTATGTAAAGGTCAAAGTGCTGTTATCAGCATAGGCTTGAGCTTCAGGAATGAGATGAGGTTTCCCTTCCCTGAAGCCATGTTAGTGCTTGTTTACACATCTGATCCTCTCTAGGTGTTCAATTAGTCTTGTACTTATAATCCTTTTCAGTATCTTCTATGGGATTCTAGTTCTGTAGTTCAGAGCCCCCTTTGTTTCTCCTGTTTTATATATTGGTGTGTTACACTTGCCACCTTACAGTAGCTTAGTAAAACACTGCCAAATTGACTCATTGAAGACAGAGATTGATGTAAGCATAGAACAGCTGTGCAGATCATGTTAGCTTCCATGCTGATATATATATAGTCTGGTCCTATAGCTTTGTTTTTATCATATAATGCTTGTTGTCACATTTTGTTCTCGCCTGTTATATCAATATTTCTCAGAACCTCGTCAGTGGTTACCGCCTTTCCTTGTACTGGAGGCAGTTCCGGCTCAGTCGTGAACACTTCACGGAAACTGAAATTTAACTCCCAAAACTTCCAGTTAATTTTCTGTATGTTCTCGTACCTCTCGCTTAGTCCAGTCACTTATTTATTGACTGTAATTTTCTTTTGTTATATGAAGTAACTTAGGTTGTCTTATGAAAATAGTGGGCTGCTTGCTATGGGGGAACTGGTACTATTAAGGGGTAAGGGTAAGTAGAATACAGAGGTATCAAAAATGGGAGAACTAAAAGGCCCGGCCCCCAAAGTAAAATATCCACAGTAATAAATGCTTGCTACTAAACCCGATTAGTCTAGGATAGATCATTGTACTCCCACACAGGAACAAGGGATACTCTGTTCAAACTTACTTATTTATTAACCCCTTAACAACCCCCCATACACAATCACACCAATAACAATATAATACTAACTTTACCACACAATCTTACGTTAAAAGCCTTGGTCCACATAGACAGGATACAAGGTTTTACACTGAAACAAGCTAGGGTAAAGCTCTACTATAAACACTTAAGTTAGAGTCAGCTTAGGGTAGGGGACCACGTGTTTACACTGGGACCCCCGTTAGCATATCAGTAAGATAAACACTTAAAAACACTTACTACACCCAGGTATACTACTCTACACATAGAACGATTGGTATGCCGAAATATACAAAAATGAGTTATGGAGTACTTAACCAAACTAAGTCACAGAAATAAAGAATTAAGAGGAAGGAGGAGCACGTCCTAGCACCACAGTCAGCCAGCAGACAAGGGCGAGCGAGTCTCTCGTCTCCTCCTCCATGGGCTAATGCTGCCGGCAGACTGTTCAACTAATCATACCGACGCCAGATACAAAGTTTACTCAGGTTTACTTTACAAATGATTAGACAGTATTAGTAAACATAGTTGGTGCCTATTTTATTATTTAATAATCAACCCCAAGCTCAATCTTTAAATACTCTTTGAGAGACAAGACTAGTCTTACGACTGGCAGGGAAGATACAACATATGCAGCTCGCGATGCGTGTTTCCTATATGGTATTTTAACCCTTAAATGGCGCATAGCTATATACCATTTGACACCCACAGGCGCATACAAAAAAAAAAAATATTTTTTCTTCCTAACCTGTTAATTTGTGTTCACTGATCACGGGAAAAATAATAAAAAAATCGTAAGTTGAATATATTGGCCGCTATAGGGCAGGGAAGTCTGGCACAAAACAGGCGCTCACTCAGCATGCGTCCCAGGCGGTCTGTTGATCGCCAGCTGTCAGGCCGGAGTTGCCACAAAGAGATAATTGCCTAATTATTTCAATGTCTCTGATTGATTTTTCGTAGTTTTTTTGCTGTAATATTATTCAATAGTGTGTAGTGTGATATATTTATATAATGAAATGGGTGAATCATCGCTGTACTCAAAAATATGGTGTGCTTATTGTTGATTCAATTATGTTCATCAAACAGTGAACAAACACTTTGTCGGTTGTTATACTATATACACAGGTTATATATAAGTATCTGCATGTTTTGTTCACCATAACGAACCACTAAGTTGCTATTATGAGTCAAAAAGTAACAAGGAGTGACCGCCGTGTACCAGCCAGCCACTCACGCCCTCCCTCAAGTCATCTGACTCGCCCACATTCTCCTCCCACAATACTGTTTTTGCTTTTATTCACTATATACAGACGCTATATATAAGTATCTACATTCGTGTTCACCATAACGAACCACTAAGTTGGTATGCTGAGTGGCAGTGGCAGCCCGCCACTGGCTGCCACTGCCACTGATGGACCTCACAGTCAGCTGATGGCTGCCGCCCTCAAGGCCACACGCACTAATATTTCTCCTCCAACAATACTGCTTGTGGTGTTATTACGCTATATACACACATTATATATAAATATCTACCGGTTTTATTCACCAAACTTGTACAAGTAAACTGGTATGGTGCCCAAAGACGTGATCACCAGTAAACAACACGATAATTCCTGCAGACGACGCTCCTCTCACCAAAATGGCGGCTCCCAACCTCCTACTCTTGCTGTTTATACTCTCTATACACACGTTATATATAAGTATCTACATTTGTGTTCACCATAACGAACCGCTAAGCTGGTATGGTGAGTGCAGTCAATAAAAGGTGGCCACACACAGTCAGATAACAACGCCACCACCCTCCCTCCCACAGCATTACTCCTCCCTCCATGGAGCACAGCGCTAAATATCATCACAATCCTCTTATTATCAGACCCATGGTCAGTTTTATCACAGTCAGGGGTCTTCTGTAATAATATTATCGCTACATAATAGCATGAACAAGTATATTATGGCATTTTTAGGCGATGCTGTGGTCACAAGCTGAACAGCAGTGCTGTGAGCTCATGCTGCGTGCGTCAGGCTTGGTAGCTTACTCGATACTGAGGCCCCTAACACCCGGGAGTTTGGCCCACGATTTTTTTAAAAATGGCGTCTGTTTACAAGAGCCCTGATGAAGGTGTGGTGAACCCCGTGTATCCGCGGGCCGTTTAAATCTTGCGTAGTACTCCAACGCATCATATGATGCGACGCGCAATTTTCTGCAAGTCGGTCAACGCATCATATGATGCGATGCGCAATTGAAGGGTTAATAAGCTCAAAATTTGACCTCTGGTTTCCCTCTAAAGAACCCAGAGTCATACACTCCTCCCCCTTCAGAGAAAAAAAAAATGTGACTACTAGAATAGTAGTCATATTTTTTGTAAGAGTATACAGAGAATAAAAATGAAATCCATGTCATAATAGAAAATCAATCAAAACAACAATTTCTCTGCAAAAAAAATACAAAGGAATTCTCTGAAAGAAAAAACATACACAAAAAACAAAACAAAAAAAAAAACACAGGGAAGTAAATAAATTGGACACGGAATATTTAATGTCACAGGAGAACCTACGAAAAAAAATTACTAAAGCATGACAGTTGGTATATGGCTTCCTGGGCCTCAGATGAATGTTACTCAGGCAAGCGGGACAGAGCGTCGGCTATCACGTTGAGCCGGCCCGGTAGGTGGATAATAGATAGATTAAAGTCCTGTAGGTACAATGCCCACCTGAGGATGCGTTTATTTTTCTGCTTCATCTGATTCATGAAAACTAATGGGTTATGGTCCGTGTACACTTCCACTATATTACCTGTGAGGTAAACTTCGAACTTTTTGCATGTTAGCACTAGCGCCAACGCCTCTTTTTCTATCACCGAATAATTGCGCTGCGCCTTGTCAAATTTCACAGAGTAATAATATACTGGGTGTTCCACTTTATCATCCCTAGTTTGCAACAACACTGCACCAGCACCCGAGTCAGACACGTCAACTTGAATTTTAAACGGACGGTCGAACCTTGGAGTAGCAAGCACTGGGGCGGAAGCTAAGATCAATTTCAAGTTTTTAAATGCCTCTGCACAGTCCGATGACCACTTAAATTTAACGGCCTTCTGCAACAAATCTGTGAGAGGAGTGGCCACACTGGAAAAGTTCTGACAAAAGCGTCGGTAGTACGCACACATACCGATAATCGTTGAATGTCCTTTTTAGACCTGAGCACTGGATAGTCCAGAATGGCACTGATTTATCTTGCCGAGGTAACACTTTTCCTTGGCCCACTTTATAACCGAGGTACGTCACTGTGCCTTGGCCAAAATGACACTTTTTAGCATTTAAGGTTAGATTTGCATGTTTCAACACTGTGAACAACTGGCATAACCTAGCTATGTGGTCAGCCCAATTAATATCAAAGAGCACAATGTCATCTAAATACGCCCGACAATTTGGCACATTAGCGAGCAAAGAGTTCATTAGCCTCTGGAACGTGGCAGGGGCATTACGCAAGACGAATGGTAACACTTGATACTCAAACACACCCTCGGGTGTCACAAACGCCGTTAGTTGTTTAGCACGGTCAGTGAACGGGATTTGATAGTACCCCTCGAGAGATCAAATTTCGAGGCACCTGTGGCGTTCCCGATTTCGTCGATACAGTCCTCGAGACATGGCAATGGATAGGCGTCCACAATGGTCACCTTGTTGAGTTGCCGGTAGTCCGTGCATAATCGCCAGGAGCCGTCTGGTTTGGGGACCAAAAGGCAGGGCGAGCACCAAGAGCCCTGGCTCGGCCTGATGAGGCCGTGCTGGAGCAAGAAGTCGACCTCCTTATGGACGATGGCCTTCTTTTCCGGACTCATCCGATAGGGTTGAAGGCAAATGGGGGTGTAGTCCGTCAACTCGACATCATGGTAAATGGCACCAGTCTGGGTCGGGACCTCCCCGAACAGACTGGAGAATTCGTCAAGCAATGACTGCACCTCGTCACGTTGGGACATCTGCAAATGGGACAGTCCCTCCTCCACAGCATTCACAGAAATAGAATTATTGAGAATGAGATTAGTTGGGTCCCCAGAACAATCATCCCCTCCCTCACTGGAAATGGAAACATTGGTTAATGCAATGGGCCTGGGGCCCTGGAACTTCTTCAGCCGATTCACGTGTACGAGCATTACCTGGTTACGCTTATCAGAGTGTCGCACTTTGTATGTGAGGTCCCCAGTCTTCTCTGTCACAATGTAGGGGCCCTCGTACTTGTGGGACATAGTGCTCCCCAGTCAAAGCTATAGTACCAGGACAGGGTCACCGGGCTGAAATACCCGCAACTTAGCCTTAGTATCGTTCCGTTCTTTCATATTCTCTTGGGCCTTCCCAAGATACTTTAGTACAGCAGCCTTGCAGTCCTTGAGTCTCTGGTGGTGTTGTGCAAAGAAAGCCGAACCTTCGGTTAACGTTACGTTCCCTAACAGATTCTCCTGTAACATTTGCAAGAGTCCACGAACTTTATGGCCAAAGACTAACTCAAAAGGAGAACAACCCAGTGAACTTTGCAACCCCTCCCTAGCAGCAAACAAAACATACGGCAAGTTCTCGTCCAGAAGGTATGGGGACTCTCGCACGATGTCTTCAACATCTGCTTCAGAGTTAGATGGAACCGTTCAATGACCCCCTGACTCTGTGGATGGTATGGGCTGGAAACCTTATGAGTTATTCCATGGTCCTTACAAATTGTTCAAAAACATCAGACTTAAAGTTAGTACCAGTGTCAGTCTGCACAACCGAGGCAGTCCAAAAGTGGAAAAAAATTGCAACATACGAGCAACAACAGTCTTTGCTCGGATGTTCCTTACAGCAAAAGTCTCTGGGTAACGAGTCGTGATACACATCATTGTGATTAGGTAAATATTACCAGACTTAGTTCTAGGTAATGGACCAACACAATCCATTACCACATGAGAAATGGTTCCTCAGGCACGACAATAGGCTTAAGAGGAGCTTTAGGTGGAGTCTGGTTTGGTTTCCCAACAAGTTGCCAAGCAATACATGCATTACAAAATTTTGCCACATCGCTTTTTCAGCTTGGGCCAGAAAAAGTACTTGCAGATTTTGTGATACGTAATATTAATGCCTTGATGTCCCTGTTACCTATCGTATGTTAATGCTCGTGAACCTACAACCTGAAATCAACTAGTCTAGGGAATTTATCACTGAGGTTGTATAAGCGGGTCACCAGTATAACTCCATGACAGGTAAAGAGCATAGAATGTAAAATATTTCTTAGGAAACAAGAAATATGCATAAGTTTAAAATTATTGTAATTGTAACATATATACTCACAGATGATCACTATTTCACTTATTACAAATAACAAATAAAAATGTCTCTCCCAGAACAAATAACTACTAAAAGCTAGAAAACAAAAGACACAGACTTATCTCCCATGTTACGTCTCCGAGTACCAGCCAGCGACTGACTCGCTGCGCGGCTACTCAACCCACAATTCGTCTCCCCCCTCCGCCTCAAGGATGAGGGTTGGAAAACAATGACTTTTTAATATATGAGACTAATTCAACCACCACTGGTTCTCAAAGTACATTCAGAATATAAAATAACATAATAGGTATTTCCCAAAATTAATAAGTACAATGCTAACTGCGTAATTACTGTATATACGTAATCAATGAATATAAAATGTCACATCTGGAACTCTAAACTGAACAGGTCCAGCAAACTCTCTTTCCCGAATCTAACAGGTCAAATACGTGTGGAGACGCCACCGCTCCTGTACCCCTGACATTGCCAACTCACATGATGATTATAATATATATACACATATACAGTTGATATCACAAAAGTTTATATAAATTTTATTACGTAGCCAGCTATGAGTACGTAACACTTCCACCTCCAAGAAAAAAAATGCAATGGATTGAAGATCAATGGCATTTTTTCCGAAGTAAAAATGTTAAGCACAAAAAAAAATACATTTATGGTACATCAAAACTTCTTGACAAAGCATCAGCAATAACATTCTGCCTGCCTGGAATATGTTTGATCTCAACATTGAATTCTTGCAAAAATAAGGACCAGCGCAAAATACGTTGGTTCTTAACTTTCATCATATTTATAAAGATAAGGGGATTGTGGTCTGTAAATACTAACACTTTGTTTCCTGACAGATAAATTTCAAACTTCTTAATTGACAATATAAGACCCAACGCCTCCTTTTCTACCACTGAATAATTTTTCTGAGCTGTATTAAATTTTCTTGAATAATAATACACAGGATGTTCAATATTATCTAAACCAACTTGAATCAACACAGCCCCTATACCAACATCTGACGCATCAATGTGTAATATGAAAGGTTTATCAAATTGGGGACTAGCAAGAACAGGTGATGTAGACAATATGCCCTTTAGGTTCTGAAAAGCATTCTGACAATCTTGTGTCCACTGAAACTTTACATGCTTGCATAACAAATTTGTCAAAGGAGCAGCCACTGTTGAAAAATTTCTACAATAACGCCTATAGTATGCACACATACCAATAAACCGTTGGACTCCTTTTCTACTAGTTAACACTGGGTAGTCCACAATGGCTTGAATCTTATCTTGTAAGGGGATAATCTTACCTTGTCCTACTTCATGTCCAAGATAGGTTATAGTACCTCTTGCCCAACTACACTTATTCATATTTATGGTTAACTTTGCAGTTTGCAACACTGTAAACAAGTTCTTAAGACCTAAGAGATGATCTGCCCAATTCTTACTGTATAACACAATGTCATCAAGGTAGGCCCTACAATCTGGCACATCCTTGAGTAAGAAATTCATGAGTCTCTGAAAAGTGGCAGGGGCATTTCTCAGCCCGAAAGGCATTACGTTAAATTCGTAAGCACCATCAGGTGTCACAAAAGCAGTAACCTCCCTCGCGTAATCAGTCAATGGTATTTGGTAATAGCCTTTTGACAAATCAAGTTTACTTACATATTGAGCATGTCCTATGGATTCAATACATTCCTCTAAAAGAGGTAAGGGAAAAACGTCCACAGTAGTGTTTTTGTTCAGTTTACGATAATCAACACACAATCTCCAGGTTCCTCCTGGTTTTGGCACTAATAAACACGGAGAGCTCCAAGTACTTTGACTTGGCCGAATGAAATTATGCTGGAGCAGATAGTCCACTTCTGCTTGTAGAATCTTCTCTTTTCGGGATTCACTCGGTACGGATGTTGTCGAATGGGTGTGTTGTCCAGGAGCTGAATGTCGTGGGTGATGAGGTGGGTCTGAGTGGGAACCTCCCAAAACAGAGATGTATGGTTGTCCAGCAGAACCTGGAACTCATCACGTTGCTCCTCCTGTAAA
>WNGS01137646.1:0-24164 GCA_020271785.1 Procambarus virginalis
TGTTTCTGGTACGGATGCATTTCCATCCAATGCACCATTTCCATCGTCCCTTTGTATGATTATCTGATGCTCAGCGCCTCATTATTTTTTTTTTCTCTGTGAGGGATTTGATCTCCTTTGCTGCTGTCAGCTCACTTTGCAGGTTGTTAATTGTATCTTCATTTCATGCAAACTCCTTCCTGAATCTCCCTCCCATCTCGGGCTAACATTTCCTTCATTTGGTCACTTTGATTTTTCCCTGTGTCCCTGGTGGGTCCTCCTGCCATCCTTGTCCTTTCCCTGATATGTTTTGATAGGGTTAGGCAGGTAAAGTGGAGGAGGCATCACACTGTGTTTACACCACAGCCACGAGGCCTACACAGTGTAGGGGACGTCCCTCAGTAACAGTATACTCCCTCAGTGATAATATACCAGCAATATATACTGTAATATGGGCAAGTAGGTTTAGGAACTAGTAATAGAGTAAGTTAATAACATTGTAAGCCGGAAGAAAGCAGAAATTCCCTTAGGAAAATACAGGCAAATAATCAGTGTATAAATCAAGTAACTGGCAACCGGTGACATCCTGCCCCGACCTGGGACAACAACGGTCAACTATACGGTCCCAAGAGGACCATATTTTCTCCACAAGGCGATAAGTACCCCCACATAAACTTTAACAAATAAACATATGTAATATTATAAATATACTGTATACATATTATATATACATATATAATATTATAAATATATGCATATAATATTATAACATCACAAACCCAACATGGAGGTGTGTGGAGGCTGCCATAAGGCACTTCGGAAGACTGTTGTAGGCATTGTATGTAATATTTGTAACATAAGATTTCACCTGAGTTGTACAGGATTACCTACACAATATGCAAACCGGGAAGGTACCTACTGGATCTGTGAAAGTGACAGACAGGTGTGGGAAAACATTGCCAAACTAATGAATGACATTCCTGAAGTACACAGGCTACAATTCACACAAAAACTACCAGAAATATATGCAGAGTATATAAAGACAGCAACGAACTCTGAGCACAACCCAGGGATTGAGAATTTAGAGAGTCAAAGTAGCAATGTAGAAGGACATAGCGTCGAGGTACACAAAAATGAAGGCAATATTGTAGAGCAAACTGGTGATATGAATAAGGAGATAAAAAATGAGACGAATGAGAAAGACGAAAGCAACAAGGCGAAAGATAAGGGTAATACCGAGAATAAATGCAGAAACGAGAAAGTTGGAACAAAAATCACAGAGGTAGCCAAGTCGTACACGGATACAAACAAGAATAATGCAATCACAGATGAAAATATTTGCAGGTATTATGCAAAAGGACAGTGCAGATATGGGCCCAGAGGCACGGAATGCTCATTCATGCACCCACGGAAATGCCGGAACTGGTTAGGGAAAGGCAGATGTCGTTTTGATACTGAGTGTAGATATTTTCACCCTAAGCTATGCAAACTCTCAGTTAATGAGAGGAAATGCTACGATCTTCATTGCCCCGATTTCCACGTCAGAGGTACACAGCGCTATATAAGAGAGGAAGTCCAATATAATAGCCCTGAACATTTTTAGAGGCAGGCAGAAACAGAGGGAGAAACAGACAGGCAGAAACGTGGCAGGAGTACGGATGGAGAGGGGGAAATGCCCGAGACTGGACTACATTTCGTCATCAAGCCCACATACTACACCCCCCAACTACACAGAGACTACCACACTCCCCAATATCACTTCCAAAACTGGACAAACCATTGCCACAACAACACACCCTGGGTCAGGGTAGAGAGGAGGGAGAACCACCAAAACCTTCCAGAAGTGACACACAATATGGACAATCATTCATTTTTGCAAACATTCAAGGTCTAAAGCCAAAGTCAAGAAATAAAGTCAAGTTCATAAATGGTCTCCTATTAGAGTCAAACTCCATATTTGGGGCATTCACGGAAACTCATACAAAAGATTACATGGATGGTGAAATCTGGATTCCAAATTATAATTTATACAGATGTGATAGAAAACTAGGTCAAATGGGGGAGTAGGTCTGTATATTAAAGAGGACCTGGTATGCACAGAACTACTAAACTCAACTAATGAGGTGGTAGAGGTACTTGGAATTAAGGTAGAGAAACTAAACCTAATTATTATTTTAATATATAAACCGCCAGATACAACGGTTGAGGAATTCACAGAGCAGATGCACAAAATAGAGAACATACTTGATGACCTAGCAAACCCAGCTCCAGATATTATCTTCCTTGGAGATTTCAATTTACCGAGTCTAAGATGGAGAATGGCAAACACAAATATCATAGCAGGGAATGACCCGGGAAATAACCAGCCACAGGTCAGAGAACTTTTGAGATTCTGTGACAAATTCTCGCTCAATCAACAGATTACAGAACCAACTAGGAACGAAAACACACTAGACTTGTTATTCACAAACAATGATGAACTAATCAGAGACATAACAATCTCAGATACTTCATACTCAGACCATAAGCTCATTGAAGTGCGAACTAGCATAAATAACGGTAGTAGATCTAAGAGACCCAACAAGCGAGAAGGAATATTCAATCAATTCAATTTCAACAATAAGAGGATTGACTGGGAAAAAATAAATGTAGACCTTTCAACCATTCAATGGGAGACGGTCTTAAGCGACAAAACTCCCACACAGGGAATAGCTCAACTGACAGCTGAAGCTTACAAGGTCTGCTTGAAGCACGTGCCGGTGAGGAGGGGCAGAAAGAGGAACACTCTAGAAAGAGAACGCAGACGACTGTACAGGAGAAGGAAAAAATTACGGAAATGCTTCGGCAGACACAACTATCACAAGCAAGGAAAATAAGCCTAAGCAGGGAGATCGAAGAAATCGAACAAACGTTGAAGCGATCATATGAGTCTGAGGAAATGGAATTGGAACAGAGAGCTATACAAGAGATAAGGAAAAATCCGAAATATTTTTTCACATACGCTAAATCAAAATCCAAAACCTCGACCAGTATTGGACCGTTAATTACAAATGAAGGTACGTACACAGAGGACAACAAAGAGATTAGTGAAATTCTAAGAAGCCAGTATGAGGCTATGTTTAGCACACCAATTAACAACATGAAAGTTGATGACCCAGACAGCTTCTTTATGAATGACATTCAAGCTGCAGATAATATAACGGATATTACCACAAACTCGGAAGACTTTGAAAGAGAAATTGACAATATGCCCATGCACTCAGCCCCTGGGCCTGACTCATGGAATTCAATATTCATAAAGAAATGTAAAGTACCAGTAGCGAGAGCACTCAGCGTAATATGGAGAAAGAGCCTGGATACAGGGGAGATACCAGCAGCACTTAAATCTGCAGATATAGCTCCGTTGCACAAGGGGGGAGTAAAGCCTTGGCAAAAATTATAGGCCAGTTGCACTAACATCACACATAATAAAAGTGTTTGAAAGAGTGATTAGGAATCAAATTTCTAGTTTTATGGAAAACAATGAATTGCACAATCCAGGACAACATGGATTTAGAGCGGGAAGATCCTGTCTGTCACAGTTACTCAACCACTATGACAAAATCACAGAAGCCCTAGAAGAAAAGCAAAATGCAGATGTTGTATACACAGACTTTGCAAAGGCTTTCGACAAATGTGACCATGGGGTGATAGCTCACAAAATGAGGTCAATGGGAATAACTGGAAAAGTAGGACGCTGGATACTCAATTTCCTGTCGAACAGAACACAAAGAGTAACAGTCAATCAGATAAAATCGAGTCCAAGCGATGTTAAAAGCTCTGTACCTCAAGGTACAGTCCTTGCACCGCTACTGTTCCTTATTCTCATATCTGATATAGACAAAAATACACGTCACAGCTTCGTGTCATCCTTCGCAGATGACACAAAAATCAGCATGAAAATTACCTCTGCTGAAGACATTGAAAAACTACAAACAGATGTCAACAAAGTTTTCGATTGGGCAGCAGAAAATAATATGATGTTTAACAGTGATAAATTTCAGGTACTCAGGTACGGCAAAAATGAGGATCTGAAACATAATACAGGGTACAAAACACAATCAAATCTTCCCATAGTAGAAAAACAGCATGTCAAGGATTTGGGAATAATGATGTCCGACGATCTAACGTTTAGGGAGCATAACCAAGCAAATATCGCATCAGCCAGAAAAATGATCGGATGGATTACGAGAACTTTCAAATCCAGGGATCCCATCACAATGGTTGTACTCTTCAAGTCACTTGTGTTGTCCCGTCTCGAATACTGCTCAGTACTCACTTCCCCCTTCAGAGCAGGAGAGATTGCTGAAATAGAGGGAATACAGAGAACATATACGGCACGCATAGACGAGATAAAACACCTAAATTATTGGGATCGTCTCAAAGCTCTCCAAATGTACTCTCTAGAAAGGAGACGAGAGAGATACCAAATAATATACACGTGGAAAATACTGGAGGGCCAGGTCCCAAATCTACACAGTAAAATAACAACGTACTGGAGTGAACGATATGGAAGAAAATGCAAGATTGAACCAGTGAAGAGCAGAGGTGCCATAGGCACAATCAGAGAACACTGTATAAACATCAGAGGTCCGCGGTTGTTCAACGTCCTCCCAGCGACTATAAGAAATATTGCCGGAACAACCGTGGACATCTTCAAGAGAAAACTGGACTGTTTCCTAAGAGAAGTCCCGGATCAGCCGGGCTGTGGTGGGTATGTGGCTCTGCGGGCCGCTCCAAGCAACAGCCTGGTGGATCAAACTCTCACAAGTCGAGCCTGGCCTCGGGCCGGGCTTGGGGAGTAGAAGAACTCCCAGAACCCCATCAACCAGGTATCAACCTTCCTAGTTATCACTCTTATCCTTCCTAGTTATCACTCTTATCCTTCCTAGTTATCACTCTTATCCTTCCTAGTTATCACTCTATCCTTCCTAGTTATCACTCTTATCCTTCCTAGTTATCACTCTTATCCTTCTAGTTATCACTCTTATCCTTCCTAGTTATCACTCTTATCCTTCCTAGTTATCACTCTTAAGCATCTAGTTATCACTCTTAACATTCTCAATAATTGTTCTTTACCTTCCTAGCAATTATAACCCAACAACTATTTATTAATTAACTTTTTAATTTTAGTATAAGTCTGAGTTCTTAGCATCTTTCCTCTTCCTTAATGTTTTTAGTTCATTCCCCAGACCATATTAACACAATGGCGACACTAACCTCAAATTTATGTATAAATTACCTACATAAGAATATGTATAAAATCTTTCAGAAATTAATGTAAATTGATAACGTACAGAAAGGTCCATATTTTGTCTGACTCCGATACTGAGCCAATCACAGCACACCAAGGCCTCGGAAACACAACATAAGTAATATAACTGTCCAATCAGAACTCTCGCAAAATATTTAGTTGAACCAAAGTAGAGTAGTTAGTCAGCGGAAATCGGTGATGCAGAATAAAATGGCTTCTCCCTTGGTAACGGGCCAATCAGCGGTGAGAACCTATTTCTGCCAGAGGAACAAAAGAACTCTGGTGGTATAATCAATACTAAGGTGGAGACGCCGGACACACTGGCGCGGTCAGAGGGGCGGCGCTGCACTTGTAAACATGTTCTCACACATTTGTTATATAAAGTACCAATTGTGGCAAAATGTTTTAATGTGAATATTTATCAGCTTATTTGTTCGAGATAAAATAATAAAGGCAATAGTTAGATTTCATTAACGATAATAATAAAACCAGCCCATCTTCTTAAAATGAAAATTATTATTATAGTATTTTCATTTTATTTTGGTCAAGCGTTCAAATATGTCGTGATAACCTCCAGAAAGTACACTTTTGTATTATAGAATATGGACAAACCGGAATTTTTTTTTGTATTTATGTTGCAAATAAGATATAATCTTACCATCCTAGGCCTTGTACATGATATCCGAGGCCTAATATATTGTACATATATGTACTATACTAGACCTATATATTGTATATATATATATATATATATATATATATATATATATATATATATATATATATATATATATATATATATATATATATATATATATATATATATTGTGACGGTAACGAGTTGGAAATGGTGGTCGGCAGTCTTCCAACTAGCAGGTGTCAGTGCTGGGCCACATATAATATATAAAAAAAAAGAAAGGAAAAAAAAAGAAAAAAAAGAATGACTGCGTGATTGGTAATCTGTGGTAAGGTCGGAAATACGAAAGACAATAATAAAACTGGATTTTAATAACAATAAAAAAACACAAATTGAAACAAATGCGGGGTTGCGTGGTGACCACCGGCCAGGTCGGACGCTCCTGAGGTCTCTCCGCACTGGCTAGTGTTTACGTTGGGTGATTGCTGGTTTGCCCTGCTGGTGGTGGTCTGCCACTGACAGGGTGACGTTTGCTTAGCCATGGGGACTTCTCGCCCCCCAGTGAAGAGGACATTGTCGGCTGGTCTGGCGTTTACGGTACCAGTAGACCATCCATTGGTTGGTGTCGCCCTGGTGGACGTGCTTCATGTGCAGCTGTCGGACCTGGTGGGCATCCAGCTGCTTCAGGGCAACCGTGCTGTGGTAAAGTTCCGCCTCCAGGCTGCCTTTCAGGCGTTTCTCGAGCGGTGTGAGGGGCGTGTTTACCCTCTCCCTGATACTGCTGGCTCCGTTAAGGTAGTGAATCTTAGTGTCACCTTGACGTCTGTGGCGGTGCATGGCGCCCCCTTCGAATTTCGGGACGACTTTTTGACCTCCTGTTTCGAACGGTTTGGGACAGTGTTAAGTGTTCGTTGGAACAGAGTCGTTGCCGGGCACTGTGTTGGTATGCTTGACGGCTCCCGCACCCTGACGATGTCGCTGAAGTGTAGTGTACCGTCGTCGATATCCGTGTTGGGATACACGCTCCACTGCCAGTATCGGGGTCAACCGCGCACCTGTTATCGGTGTGGTCACGAGGGTCATCTGGCTGCAGCGTGCGACGTGGGAGCAGCTGGTCGGTGCATGTTTTTCGTGCGGAGGATTTCCCACCCTTGTTACTTTCGGACGGTTCTGAGGATGGAGTGGGTACTGTGCCTGCGGCGCCTGTTGCCTGTCTGCTGCTCCGCCTGTTGAGGTGAATTCTACGGCCTGCACGACCCGTCTGGTGCCTGCTGTGGCCCCTGGGGATGTTGAGCCGGTGTGTGTGGGTGTTGGGCCGTCGCCTGAGCTGCGTGTTGTGCAGGATGTCCCGGTGGAGGTCCATGTCCCGCCTGTGGATGTGATACCGGCTCCCGGGAATACGGTTTCTGCTGTTTTAGAGGGGGTGCTTCGGCAGGGAGAGGTGCCTGCCGTGCCTGTGTGTGCTGACAACTGTAGTTCTGCTCTTTCCATCCCTTTGCCGAAGCGTGCGCGTCAGTGTTCTGAGGCTGTTTCCCTGGATGATGTGGACAGTGTGGGTGATGTGGCCTCTGTGGACTCTTCGGACAGTGCTGGTGTGACCTGTGTGGATGTGAAATGGTGGCCGTGCCTGCGGCGGGGCCTGCTGGGCGTGGTGTGGTGCGACCTGTCCGAAGCGTTCACGGCGGGCTCGGAGTGTGTCTCCCCATCGTGGTGTGCCTTGGGAGGAGGTGGGGGAGTATGATGATCTGGCGCCCCCTCCGAGGATGTTGGTGTTGTGAGAGACTCCGAAGTTGCTACCTGTGCCTCTCCTCCTGCGTCTCCTGCTGTTGGATCTCCGCAGTGGGGGGTTGTCCCTGATGATCGGGACCTCGTCGTGATGTTGCGGAAAGATGTGCACCGGGGGGCCTCGGATCCTGTGCCCGGTGGTGGGGTCGGTGCCGCGCCTGCATCCCCTGCTGTATCCCCTCCTTCCTTGCTCCGGTCTGGGGATTGCCTGGTTCCGTCTGCTGGAGTCGTGCCCTGTGAGGGTCCGGAGTTGGGCCCTTATCGTGATGCCCGGGTGCTTCCAATCCCGTGGTGCTCGTCCACTATCTGGGTGTCGCGGGTGAAGGAGTTTGTGTATCGGGTGCCGGATAGGATGTCTCAGCCGAGGGCGCTGCCTGGTGGCCGGCTGCCCGTTGACAAGCGGGTGATTTGGGAAGCATACTGCTTGCGCTTTCCGATATACAAGTTTCCGGAGAAGTATTAGTTCCCGTCTTGCACACACTGCTAAGCCGTGCGTGGGTCAGCTGCCACCGTGACCGCGACGCGCCGCCCCCCGGTGCGGGGTGTCTCCCTCTAACGTTCGACTCTGTTTGCGCCGCCTCTCCTCTCTCTACGGCCCGTCACATCTACCGCTTTTGACTTTCCTCTCATCCTAACCGTCAACGCATCTCCTTACGTCTGTCCTGGTGCAGTCATCGGGAGGGTTAACCCTTCATGCAAACTGCACCTATTCTCAAGAAGAAGAGAAGAAANATGTGATACCTGGTTGATACCTGGTTGATGGGGTTCTGGGAGTTCTTCTACTCCCCAAGCCCGGCCCGAGGCCAGACTTGACTTGTGAGAGTTTGGTCCACCAGGCTGTTGCTTGGAGCGGCCGCAGGCCCACATACCCACCACAGCCCGGTTGGTCCGGCACTCCTTGAAGGAAACAATCTAGTTTCCTCTTGAAGATGTCCACGGTTGTTCCTGTAATATTTCTGATGCTGCTGGTAGGACGTTGAACAACCGTGGACCTCTGATGTTCATACAGTGTTCTCTGATTGTGCCATGGCACCTCTGCTCTTCACTGGTTCTATTCTGCATTTTCTTCCATGTCGTTCACTCCAGTACGTTGTTATTTTACTGTGCAGATTTGGGACCTGTCCCTCCAGTATTTTCCATGTGTATATTATTTGGTATCTCTCTCGTCTCCTTTCTAGTGAGTACATTTGGAGAGCTTTGAGACGATCCCAATAATTTAGGTGCTTTATCTCGTCTATGCGTGCCGTATATGTTCTCTGTATTCCCTCAATTTCAGCAATCTCTCCTGCTCTGAAGGGGGAAGTGAGTACCGAGCAGTACTCAAGACGGGACAACACAAGTGATTTGAAGAGTACAACCATTGTGATGGGATCTCTGGACTTGAAGGTTCTCGTAATCCATCCTATCATTTTTCTGGCTGACGCAATACTTGCTGGTTATGCTCCCTAAACGTTAGGTCGTCGACATCATTATTCCCAAATCCTTGACATGCTGTTTCCTACTATGGGCAGATTCGATTGTGTTTGTACCCTGTATTATGTTTAAGATCCTCATTTTTGCCGTATCTGAGTACCTGGAATTTATCACCGTTAAACATCATGTTATTTTCTGCTGCCCAATCGAAAACTTTGTTAATATCTGTTTGTAGTTTATCAATGTCTTCAGCAGAGGTAATTTCATGCTGATTTTTGTATCATCTGCAAAGGATGACACGAAGCTGTGACTTGTGTTTTTGTCTATGTCGGATATGAGAATAAGGAACAGCAGTGGTGCAAGGACTGTACCTTGAGGTACAGAGCTTTTAACTGCGCTCGGACTCGATTTTACTTGATTGACTGTTACTCTGTGTTGTTCGACAGGAAATTGAGTATCCAGCGTCCTACTTTACCAGTTATACCCATTGACCTCATTTTGTGTGCAATCACTCCATGGTCACATTTGTCGAATGCCTTTGCAAAATCTGTGTATACGACATCTGCATTATGTTTTTCCTCTAATGCCTCAGTGATTTGTCATAGTGGTCAAGTAGCTGTGAGAGGCATGATCTTCCTGCTCTAAATCCATGTTGGCCTGGATTGTGGAGGTCATTGGTTTCCATGAATCTAGTGACCTGACTCTGATCACTCTCTCAAATACTTTTATTATGTGGGACGTTAGTGCAATGGTCTATAATTCTTTGCCAATGCTTTGCTACCACCCTTGTGTAGAGGGGCAATGTCTGCTGCTTTAAGCGCATCTGGTATCTCCCCTGTGTCCAAGCTCTTCCTCCACACTATACTGAGTGCCTGTGCTACTGGCACTTTGCATTTCTTTATAAATATTGAATTCCATGAGTCTGGACCCGGGGCTGAGTGCATGGGCATATTGTCAATTTCTCTTTCAAAATCTGCCACGCTCGTGCTGATATCAGTTATATTTACAGGTGTTTGAGTATCATTCATAAAGAAATTGTCCGAATCTTCCACTTTCATGCTGAGTATCGGAGTGCTAAACATGTCCTCATACTGCTTTTTTAGGATTTCACAATTTCTTTGTCATCCTCAGTGTATGAACCTTCACTAATACGAATAGGTCCAATACTGGCAGTGGTTTTCGCTTTTGATTTAGCATATGTGAAGAAATATTTTGGGTTTTTCTTTATTTCTTGAATTGCTTTCTGTTCTAGTTGCCTTTCTTCAGTCTGATAGGAATGCTTAGTCTCTGTTCGATTTCTTCAATCTCCCTGTTAAATTATTTCTTCTCTGTATGGAGAGTCGTGTCTGCTTAAGCATTTCCGTTAATTTCTTCTCCTTTTGTAATGTCGTCTGCGTTCTCTTTCTACATTGGACCTCTTTCTGGCTTTCCTCAAAGGACATGTTTCAGACAGACTTCATATGCTTCAGAAGTCAGTTTTTCTAATCCTTGTGTAGGATTTTTATTTCTTAGAACATTTTCCCATTGAATGTTGTAAGTTCCCTGTTTATTTTCTCCCAGTCTATCCTTTTATTATTAAAATTGATTTATTGAATAGCCCTTCTCGCTTGTTGATTCTCTTGGCCTACTACCGTTATTAATGTTAGTTTGCTCCTTTCGTATGTTTCCGAATGATGTTCTAACTTTTGCCAGTGTGAGGTACGCTGCTGTCATTATCCTATTTATAGTGCTTCAGGAGATAGATTAGGTGTTACATCCATGCCCAGGTCTCTTTCTCGCGTCGTCACAGGTAGGCAGTGTTCCCTTTCATTGTGTACTGTCCCTTTGGTCCTATCACCTAGTACCATTTCATAACTTTACATTTTCTCGTGTTGAGCTCCAGTAGCCATTTCTCTGACCATCTCTGCAACCTGTTCAGGTCCTCTTGAAGGATCGTGCAATCTTCACGTATCACAACTCTTCTCATCAACTTTGTGTCATCCACGAACATCGACATGTAGGACTCTACTCCTGTAAACATGTCGTAAAATATATTAGAAATAGAATTGGTCCCAGCACCAATCCTTGAGATACTCCATTTGTTACTGTTCGCCAGTCCGACTTCTCGCTCCTTACCGTAACTCTTTGGCTCCTTCTTGTTGTAGTTCCTTATCCATGCTAGGACCTTTCCTCACACCCCCGCTAGCCTCTCGAGTTTGAACAGCAGTCTCATGTGCGGTACTGTATCATAGGCTTTTTGGCAGTCCAGAAAATATGCAGTATGCCCAACCGTGTACTCACCTAGTTGTACTCACCTAATTGTGCTTGCGGGGGTTGAGCTCTGTCTTTGGTCCCGCCTCTCAACCGTCAATCAACAGGTGTACAGGTTCCTGAGCCTATTGGCCTCTATCATATCTACACTTGAAACTGTGTATGGAGTCAGCCTCCTCCACATTACTTCCCATGCATTCCATTTGTCAACCACTCTGACACTAAAAAAGTTCTTTCTAATATCTCTGTGGCTCATTTGGGCACTCAGTTTCCACCTGTGTCCCCTAGTGCGTGTGCCCCTTGTGTTAAATAGCCTGTCTTTATCAACCCTGTCGATTCCCTTGAGAATCTTGAATGTGGTGATCATGTCCCCCCTAACTCTCCTGTCTTCCAACGAAGTGAGGTACTAGTCGCTCGGGTACTAGTCTGGTGGCAAACCTTTGAACCTTTTCCAGTTTAGTCCTATGCTTGACTAGTTATGGACTCCATGCTGGAGCCGCATACTCCAGGATTGGTCTGACATATGTGGTATATAATGTTCTGAAAGATTCCTTACACAAGTTTCTAAAGGCCGTTCTTATGTTAGCCAACCTGGCATATGCTGCTGATGTTATCCTCTTGATATGAGCTTCAGGGGACAGGTCTGGCGTGATATCAACCCCCAGGTCTTTCTCTCTCTCTGACTCTTGAAGTATTTCATCTCCCAATGATACCTTGTATCTGGTCCCCTGCTCCCTACACTTATCTTCATTACATTATATTTCCTGGGGTTGAACTCTAACAACGATTTCTTTGACCATTCCTACAGCTTGACCAGGACTTTTCGAAGCGTCAATGGGTGCTCCTCTGTCTTACTCTTTCTCATAATTTTGGCGTCGTCAGCAAACATTGAGAGGAATGAGTCTATACTCTCTGGGAGATCATTAATATATATCAGAAACAGGATAGGTCCGAGTACGGAGCCCTATGGGACCGCACTGGTGACTTCACATCAGTCTGAAGTCTCACCCCCTCACTGTGACTCTGCTTCCTATTATATTATTAACTCTCTGATAAGGTACTCCCTTATCCACTGGAGCGCCCTACCAGTTACTCCAATTTGTTTCTCCAGCTTATGTACCAGCCTCTATTGGGGTACTGTGTCAAAGGCTTTCCGACAGTCCAAGAAAATGCTGTCCGCCCATCCTTCTCTTTCTTGCTTAATCTTTGTCACCTGATCGTAGAATTCTATTAAGCCTGACATATGTGTACTAACTGTGATGAATGTACTGGTGCAGTGGTTGGTGTTCTTACAGTAATGAGTTTATTATGGTAGTAGTTGGCATATTGTGTCTGTAGTCGGTGTTCTATCAATGGTGAGTGTACAGTACTGTCAATGGTGAGTGTACATTACTGTCAATGGTGAGTGTACAGTATTGTCAATGGTGAGTGTACATTACTGTCAATGGTGAGTGTACAGTATTGTCAATGGTGAGTGTACAGCACTGTCAATGGTGAGTGTACAGTACTGTCAATGGTGAGTGTACAGTATTGTCAATGGTGAGTGTACAGTACTGTCAATGGTGAGTGTACAGTACTGTCAATGGTGAGTGTACAGTACTGTCAATGGTGAGTGTACAGTATGTGTCAATGGTGAGTGTACAGTACTGTCAATGGTGAGTGTACAGTACTGTCAATGGTGATGTACAGTACTGTCAATGGTGAGTGTACAGTACTGTCAATGGTGAGTGTACAGTACTGTCAATGGTGAGTGTACAGTACTGTCATGGTGAGTGTACAGTACTGTCAATGGTGAGTGTACAGTACTGTCAATGGTGAGTGTACAGTACTGTCAATGGTGAGTGTACAGTACTGTCAATGGTGAGTGTACAGTACTGTCAATGGTGAGTGTACAGTACTGTCAATGGTGAGTGTACAGTTGTCAATGGTGAGTGTACAGTACTGTCAATGGTGAGTGTACAGTACTGTCAATGGTGAGTGTACAATGTTGTCAATGGTGAGTGTACAGTACTGTCAATGGTGAGTACAATGTTGTCAATGGTGAGTGTACAGTACTGTCAATGTGAGTGTACAGTACTGTCAATGGTGAGTGTACAGTACTGTCAATGGTGAGTGTACAGTGTTGTCAATGGTGAGTGTACAGTACTGTCAATGGTGAGTGTACAGTGTTGTCAATGGTGAGTGTACAGTTGTCAATGGTGAGTGTACAGTGTTGTCAATGGTGAGTGTACAGTGTGTCAATGGTGAGTGTACAGTGTTGTCAATGGTGAGTGTACAGTGTTGTCAATGGTGAGTGTACAGTGTTGTCAATGGTGAGTGTACAGTACTGTCAATGGTGAGTGTACAGTACTGTCAATGGTGAGTGTACAGTGTTGTCAATGGTGAGTGTACAGTACTGTCAATGGTGAGTGTACAGTACTGTCAATGGTGAGTGTACAGTTTGTCAATGGTGAGTGTACAGTACTGTCAATGGTGAGTGTACAGTGTTGTCAATGGTGAGTGTACAGTACTGTCAATGGTGAGTGTACAGTACTGTCAATGGTGATTGTACAGTACTGTCAATGGTGATTGTACAGTACTGTCAATGGTGAGTGAACAGTACTGTCAATGGTGAGTATACAGTGTTGTCAATGGTGAGTGTACAGTATTGTCAATGGTGAGTGTACAGTACTGTCAATGGTGAGTGTACAGTACTGTCAATGGTGAGTGTACAGTGTTGTCAATGGTGAGTGTACAGTACTGTCAATGGTGAGTGTACAGTACTGTCAATGGTGAGTGTACAGTGTTGTCAATGGTGAGTGTACAGTACTGTCAATGGTGAGTGTACAGTATTGTCAATGGTGAGTGTACAGCACTGTCAATGGTGAGTGTACAGTGTTGTCAATGGTGAGTGTACAGTACTGTCAATGGTGAGTGTACAGTACTGTCAATGGTGAGTGTACAGTGTTGTCAATGGTGAGTGTACAGTACTGTCAATGGTGAGTGTACAGTACTGTCAATGGTGAGTGTACAGTACTGTCAATGGTGAGTGTACAGTGTTGTCAATGGTGAGTGTACAGCACTGTCAATGGTGAGTGTACAGTGTTGTCAATGGTGAGTGTACAGCACTGTCAATGGTGAGTGTACAGTGTTGTCAATGGTGAGTGTACAGCACTGTCAATGGTGAGTGTACAGTATTGTCAATGGTGAGTGTACAGTACTGTCAATGGTGAGTGTACAGTACTGTCAATGGTGAGTATACAGTGTTGTCAATGGTGAGTGTACAGTACTGTCAATGGTGAGTGTACAGTACTGTCAATGGTGAGTGTACAGTACTGTCAATGGTGAGTGTACAGCACTGTCAATGGTGAGTGTACAGTACTGTCAATGGTGAGTGTACAGTACTGTCAATGGTGAGTATACAGTGTTGTCAATGGTGAGTGTACAGTACTGTCAATGGTGAGTGTACAGTACTGTCAATGGTGAGTGTACAGTGTTGTCAATGGTGAGTGTACAGCACTGTCAATGGTGAGTATACAGCACTGTCAATGGTGAGTGTACAATACTGTCAATGGTGAGTGTACAGTGTTGTCAATGGTGAGTGTACAGCACTGTCAATGGTGAGTGTACAGTGTTGTCAATGGTGAGTGTACATTACTGTCAGTAGTGAGTGTACAGTACTGTCAATGGTGAGTGTACAGTGTTGTCAATGGTGAGCATACAGTGTTGTCAATGGTGAGTGTACAGTGTTGTCAATGGTGAGTATACAGTGTTGTCAATCGTGAGTGTACAGTGTTGTCAATGGTGAGTGTACAGCACTGTCAATGGTGAGTGTACAGTACTGTCAATGGTGAGTGTACAGTACTGTCAATGGTGAGTGTCCAGTACTGTCAGTAGTGAGTGTACAGTACTGTCAGTAGTGAGTGTACAGTACTGTCAATGGTGAGTGTACAGTACTGTCAATGGTGAGTGTACAGTACTGTCAATGGTGAGTGTACAGTGTTGTCAATGGTGAGTGTACAGTATTGTCAATGGTGAGTGTACAGTACTGTCAATGGTGAGTGAACAATACTGTCAATGGTGAGTGTGCAGTGTTGTCAATGGTGAGTATACAGTGTTGTCAATGGTGAGTGTACAGTACTGTCAATGGTGAGTGTGCAGTACTGTCAATGGTGAGTGTACAGTACTGTCAATCGTGAGTGTACAGTACTGTCAATGGTGAGTATACAGTGTTGTCAATGGTGAGTGTACAGTACTGTCAATTGTGAGTGTACAGTGTTGTCAATGGTGAGTGTACAGTATTGTCAATGGTGAGTGTACAGTACTGTCAATGGTGAGTGTACAGTGTTGTCAATGGTGAGTGTACAGTACTGTCAATGGTGAGTGTACAGTACTGTCAATGGTGAGTGTACAGTACTGTCAATGGTGAGTGTACAGTACTGTCAATGGTGAGTATACAGTGTTGTCAATGGTGAGTGTACAATATTGTCAATGGTGAGTGTACAGTACTGTCAATGTGTGTGTATGCTGTCAGTGGTGAGTGTACAGAACTGTCAATGTGTGAGTACTTTCAATAGTGAGTGTACAGTACTGTTTATGTGGGTGTACTGTAATTTTTTATATTGCGTCAGTTGTTATGGATCTGCTATGACAGTAATGGATGTCCTGTGTCTGTAATCAGTGTACGGTAAGCGTCTCTGCACTATATAACAACTGGATTGCGTTTGACACTTGTTAAACAAAATAATATTGTTGTTGACTGTCAATGGTTAGTTGTGCATGTAAACTGACTAATACACATTCAGAATGTCTAGATAAGCAATATATTACAGAATGGAGCATAAAATAAGTTGAATATTGCAGGGACAGCTTGTGTGCTCTACCAAGGATGGGTGACGACCAGCTACAATGTTTCGTTTTCCGACATTGTCAACCTCTACTGCTACTCCTCTTATCACTATGGATTCGACCTCGCCCCTGCAGCCACCTTCACATCATCAGAACATTACCCTCTCAATAAACCTGAAAACGCTGTTCTGGGATACTACTGTAGTGATGTTCAGTACTGTTCAGTCTCGGTTATCATATCAGACCCTTGGTGGATGGCTGACCTTGGCTCGCCCAAGGCCGTTTCCATGATAGTTGTCAAGACCCGAGAAGATCTCAAGGACTTCAGAACCGTGGAGATCCGCCTGGGTAACTCCACGAACTTCACCAGCAACCCGCTGTTTGCCTCGTACACCGGGCCTCCCACTCACCTGGAGATCGTGGTCCTCACACCATCATCCCCCATGACTGGTCGCTACCTCTCCCTACAGAGCATCACATCAAACGGAGCCCTTGGCTTCTGCAACATCCAGATCATTGCTGCTTAATCTTTCTTCATATGAAAGATTTTTAATTTAGGGAATTAACTTAGTCATCTTACGCTGGACACGTTCAAGGGAATTTATATCCATTTTATAGTACAGCAACAAAAACTGAACTGCATAATCTAAATGGGGCCTAACCAGAGCAAGATATAGCTGAAGACCCACACTAGGTGTCTTGTTACTAACGCTTCGATTAATAAATCCCAGTGTCCTATTTGCCTTATAACGAACATTCATGCATTGATCCTTTTGTTTTAAATTCTTACTAATGATAACTCCCAGATCCCTTTCGCAATCCGACTTTGCAATCTCAACACCATCTAGCTCGTATCTTGTAACTCTATCATCATTACCTAGCCTCAGAACATTACATTTATCAGCATTAAACTGCATCTGCCAATCTTTTGACCATTTCAAAACCCTATTTAGATCAACTGAAGTGATAGTGAGTCTTCTTCCGTCTTAATTTTCCTACCGATTTTTGTATCATCTGCAAATTTGCAGATGTTGCTACTCAAACCTGAATCTAAATTATTTATTTATATTATAAACAACAGAGGTTCCAGGACAGAGCCTTGAGGCACTCCACTAACAACATTATCCCACTCTGACTTAACCCCATTTATACTAACACTCTGTTTCCTTTGGAATAGCCATGCCCTAATCCAACTTAATATAGCACCCTCAATACCATGAGCCTCTATTTTTTTAATTAGTCTTTCATGTGGCACTGTATCAAAAGCTTTGCTAAAGTCAAGGTACACAACATCACAATCCTTACCACTATCAACTGCCTCAACTATGCTGGAATAAAAAGATAGCAAATTTGTTAAACATGAACGGCCATTTGTAAAACCATGTTGCGACTCATTTATTAATTTATGTTTTTCAAGATGAAGACGAATTGTATTTGCAATTATCGGTTCAAGTAACTTTCCCACAATAGACGTTAGGCTAATTGGCCGATAGTTTGACTCAAGTGACCTATCTCCTTTCTTAAAATTGGTACCACATTAGCTACCTTCCATGACTCTGGCACTGCCTAATTCTATTGATTTATTAAATATGGTAGACAGTGGCTCGGAAAGCTCCTCTTTGCATTCTTTAAGCACCCTGGCAAACACTTCATCCGGCCCTGGGGATTTGTTTGGTTTTAGTTTTACAAATTGTTTAATTACATCCTCCCTGGTAACTGCTAAACTAGTCAACCTTGTCCTCGTCCCCACCCACATAGACTTGTAGCTGAAGGCATATTGTTAAGTTTTTCTTTAGTAAATACAGATACAAAATATTTGTTAAAAATACTACTCATCTCTTCATCACTATCTGTTATTTGACCTGTCTCAGTTTTTAATGGACCTATCCTTTCCCTAGTCTTAGTTCGATATAACTGAAAAAACCCTTTAGGATTTGTCTTTGCTTGCCCTGCTATGCGAACTTCATAGTTTCTTTTTGCTTTCCTTATCTCTTTTTTAACATTTCTAGCCAGTTGTACGAATTCCTGTTCTAAAGTGTCCTCCCCATTTTTAATCCTTTTGTACCACACTCTTTTTACCTATAAGGTTCTTCAAATTCTTTGTTATTTTCATAGTTTCTTTTTGCTTTCCTTATCTCTTTTTTTAACATTTCTAACCAGTTATACGAATTCCTGTTCTAAAGTGATCTCCCCATTTTTAATCCTTTTGTACCACGCTCTCTTTTTACCTATAAGGTTCTTCAAATTCTTTGTTATCCACTTTGGGTCATTAGTATTCGATCTATTCAATTTGTGTGGTATACTACGTTCCTATGCTTTGTTTAGAATATTCTTAAGTAAGTTATATATTGAATCCACATCGAAATCCCCATTTACATCACCTATCGCTGGGTTCATGTCTCGCTCCAAGACCGGCCCACACCCCATACCCAAGACTTTCCAATCTATTTGACCCAAAAAATTCTTAGGCTATTAAAATCAGCTTTTCGAAAATCTGACACTAACAGAATTTTCTCCTACAGGTCTATTCCATTCTATGCTAAATCTGATTTCTTTGTGATCACTGTTCCCTAGCTCACTCCCTATTTCGATGTCATTAATTTGTGTTTCCCTGTTAGTTAACACTAAATCTAAAATATTTTCCCGCGTTGGTTCCTTAATGTGTTGCGTAAGAAAGTAATCGTCAATTAATTCTAGAAAATCTTCTGCTTCACTATTCCCTGTTTTGTTCAACCAGTTTATTCCACTAAAATTAAAGTCACCCATGACATAAATACTGTTAGATCGATGCTCTAGATATTTCATCCCATAGATGCTTTGCTTCCATTCTGTCTAAATTTGGTGGCCTATATATAACTCCTATTATAATATTATTTGCTTTTTCGTTTAATTCTATCCAAATAGTTTCTGTGTGTGGCTCAGTTTTGATTCCCTCTTTGAGACTACATTTCAAATTGTCCCTAACATATATGGCTACTCCCCCTCCTTGTCTAATATATCGATCTGTGTGAAATAGTTTAAATCCATTTATTTGATATTCATCTATTTTCTATATTCATCCACGTTTCGGTAAGTGCAATAATATCTATTTTTTCTGTGCAGACAAGAGCATTTAATTCGTTAATAATATTTCTTAGACTTCTACTGTTAATGTAATATACCATAAGTGAATTGTTATTTTGAGGCCCTTCTCTTTCCCTGATCATTTTGCCAATTCCTTTCTCCCACAAACACATACTTTTATTACCTCCTTCCTCCAAATCATATACCACTATCCACTATCATATATCCACTATCATATACCCCATACCACTATCTACTAACAGTTTAAACCCAAACACCTCTAACCACTGGTTCCAACGAGTTCGCAACAGCAACAACCCCAGCCCTCGATAGATGCACCCCATCACGAGCATACATTTCATTTCTTCCATGGAAGTGTTCCCAATTGTCTATGAAAGATATTGCATTTGATTTGCAATATCTTTCCAGCCGGCAATTGACACCAAGTGCCCTCGACATCCATTCATTTCCCACTCTCTTTCTTGGAAGAATGCCACATATGATCGGGATTCCTCCCTTGCTCCTAACTAATTCAATGGCTGTCCTGAATCTCTGTATTAGCTCCTCACTCCTAACTCGTCCAACATCATTACCCCCTACACTAATACAAATTATGGGTTTGTTCCCATTTCCCGTCATAATATCATTCATGTTTCCAACAATATCACCAATTCCAGCTCCAGGATAGCAAAGCCTTAATCTGTTCCCCCTATCTCTGGCACAAAACGTTCTGTACACCAGTTAGTGTACACAATAGTTAGTGTATACCAGTTAGTGTACACCATAGTGTACACCATGCAGGGAGCCGGTCGGCCGAGCGGACAGCACGCTGGACTTGTGATCCTGTGGTCCTGGGTTCGATCCCGGGCGCCGGCGAGAAATAATGGGCAGAGTTTCTTTCACCCTATGCCCCTGTTACCTAGCAGTAAAATAGGTACCTGGGTGTTAGTCAGCTGTCACGGGCTGCTTCCTGGGGGTGGAGGCCTGGTCGAGGACCGGGCCGCGGGGACACTAAAAAGCCCAGAAATCATCTCAAGATAACCCAAGATAACCACCATGGTTAGTGTACACCATAGTGTACACCAGTTAGTGTACACAATAGTTAGTGTACACCATAGTTAGTGTACACCATAGTTAGTGTACACCAGTTAATGTACACCAGATAGTGTACACCAGTTAATGTACACCAGTTAGTGTACACCAGTTAATGTACACCAGTTAGTGTACACCAGTTAATGTACACCAGTTAGTGTACACCAGTTAATGTACACCTGTTAGTGTACACCATAGTGTACACCAGTTAATGTACACCAGTTAGTGTACACCAGTTAATGTACACCTGTTAGTGTACACCATAGTGTACACCAGTTAATGTACACCAGTTAGTGTACACTATAGTTAGTGTACGCTAGTTAGTGTACACTATAGTTAGTGTACACCAGTTAGTGTACACCAGTTAGTGTACACCATAGTTAGTGTACACCAGTTAGTGTACACTATAGTTAGTGTACACTATAGTTAGTGTACACTATAGTTAGTGTACACCAGTTAGTGTACACCATAGTTAGTGTACACCAGTTAGTGTACACCAGTTAGTGTACACTATAGTTAGTGTACACCAGTTAGTGTACACTATAGTTAGTGTACACCAGTTAGTGTACACCATAGTTAGTGTACACCAGTTAGTGTACACTATAGTTAGTGTACACTATAGCTAGTGTACACCAGTTAGTGTACACCATAGTTAGTGTACACCAGTTAGTGTACACTATAGTTAGTGTACACTATAGTTAGTGTACACCAGTTAGTGTACACCATAGTTAGTGTACACCAGTTAGTGTACACCAGTTAGTGTACACTATAGTTAGTGTACACCAGTTAGTGTACACCATAGTTAGTGTACACCAGTTAGTGTACACTATAGTTAGTGTACACTATAGTTAGTGTACACCAGTTAGTGTACACCATAGTTAGTGTACACCAGTTAGTGTACACTATAGTTAGTGTACACCAGTTAGTGTACACTATAGTTAGTGTACACCAGTTAGTGTACACTATAGTTAGTGTACACTATAGTTAGTGTACACCATAGTTAGTGTACACCAGTTAGTGTACACTATAGTTAGTGTACACCATAGTTAGTGTACACCATAGTGTACACCATAGTTAGTGTACACCAGTTAGTGTACACTATAGTTAGTGTACACCAGTTAGTGTACACTATAGTTAGTGTACACCAGTTAGTGTACACCATAGTGTACACCAGTAAGTGTACACTATAGTTAGTGTACACCAGTTAGTGTACACTATAGTTAGTGTACACCAGTTAGTGTACACCATAGTTAGTGTACACCAGTTAGTGTACACCAGTTTGTGTACACCACAGTTAGTGTACACCAGTTAGTGTACACCAGTTAGTGTACACCATAGTTAGTGTACACCAGTTAGTGTACACCACAGTTAGTGTACACCAGTAAGTGTACATCATAGCTAGTGTACACCATAATTAGTGTACACCATAGTGTACACCACAGTTAGTGTACACCAGTAAGTGTACATCATAGCTAGTGTACACCATAGTGTACACCATAGTTAGTGTACACCACAGCTAGTGTACACCATAGTGTACACCATAGTTAGTGTACACCATAGCTAGTGTACACCATAACTAGTGTAAACCATAGTTAGTGTACACCATAGCTAGTGTACACCATAGTTAGTGTACACCATAACTAGTGTACACCATAACTAGTGTATACCTAGTGTGCAAAATAGAACCAGTGAAGAGCAGAGCTGTTCCAAGCAACAGCCTGGTGGACCAAACTCTCACAAGTCTGGCCTCGGGCCAGGCTTGGGGAGTAGAAGAACTCCCAGAACCCCATCAACCAGGATCAACCAGGTATCATGGATAGGGTACACCCGGGATAGGGTACACCCGGGATAGGGTACACCCGGGATAGGGTACACCCGGGATAGGGTACACCCGGGATAGGGTACACCCGGGATAGGGTACACCAGGGATAGGGTACACCGATCAGTTGGGATGAAGGTTTGGGAGTTGTACTCCCGCAGCCGGATCCCGCCCGGTAGATCTCTTAAGATTATAGCTACCTTGAGGATACCTTGAGGTGCTTCCGGGGCTTATCGTCCCCGCGGCCGGTCATAGCTAGGCTAGTTTACCACTAGGTCACCGAAACAAGTGAGCTGCAAGGGTCGCCGAAAGTTGCAATTGTTTCAGCGTTAAACAACCTGCAAACATCTAAATGCCAGTTAACAAAATTCGCCAATGGCCTACCTGTGTTAAGTAAGAGAGGTAGCTCTTGTAGCGGTGCTTGCCGTGCGCCCACAGGCACTACACGACTCCATCTTCACCACGTGCTCATGTTCTCTCCCCGCTCAGCAAACAACAAGTGTTTTCCCTTCTCCCCTCAACAGTTACGACGTCACGCTATCTCCATTGGCGTTGGTTACATGTCCTTACACTGAGAGTTGTGATCAATATTCCTTATCTTGGAATTAGGGCTGGAGCCCGGCGGGGGAGGAGGAGACGAGGAGCGCGGTGGACGACTTGGCAACCATGACGGACTAACGGTCTACTTCACATGGAGGGAGCGGCCAGCCCTCACTCTCACGCTTGCAAGCACCATCAACACTTACACTCTCCCTCTCCTCGACACTCATCCCAACAACTGCACTCACAAAACAATAACGCATCCACTATGCTATCTTCACCAGCTTATACACATTCCGCCACTACTCGATGTATGTATTTATAGAGCACAAACGCCACAGCAAGAATAGAAACTGATAACTTGCTACGTTTTAAGGGTTGCTTGAGCGAGAAGGTGCGGTGGATGACACAGTCACCCCGGGGAGCCTGGAGCTGGGGGAGGCGGGTGAGTGCTCCTGGGGACCCTGGCGGCCACAGTAAGGACGACCAAGTATCACGGGCTGAGCAAGACAACTGGGCAAGTGTGTGGTCCGCTGACCACTCTGGCGGCGGCCACACCGCCCAGGCCACCTGGTCAAGGGGGGGGGCCGGTCCGCTGGGACCCTCCCTACACACCACACCTCACACCGGCTTATAATTACAGCTTTGTTTTATAGTTCATTCATGTGACAAACACTGCCTAATCACACCAAAGGCAAGATGTAACAAAGTTCCCATAATTTAAATATGGGTCTGTATGCAAAACGAACACTTGTTACAAATTCCGGACGAAGAAGCTTAAAGCTCCCGCGCTCAAACAGCTTCGTTGACATCCAAGCTGAAAACCGGGTTGTGATGACAGGACAACCCGGTACTCCAACCAGTTTGAGACTAAATGAAGATCCGTAATTCAACTTTCACAGCCTCGCCCTCGCCTGCCTTACGGGCCATCTTCCCTATAGCTACACACACACTGCGTACCCTTACATTATATTTAAATAATAATTCCCGTTGTTGGGGACAGGACGAAGTCTGTAATTAGGCTTATCGGAGTCTCCCTAGGGCTACTAAGCATTCCTAGGATGCAACTCCCAACAGGCACACACATCAGAAGAAAGTACAAACCCATTAACATTGTTACTTGGAAGAGATGAGGATGGGGATCTGGGATGGGACGGGGGAAAGGAATGGTGGCCAACCACTTGAACGGTCGGGGATTGAACGCCGCCCTGCATGAAGCGAGACCATCACTCTACCGTCCAGTCCAAGGGCAGATGCCTAATTCCCAGGTATCAATTTTCCTGCTAGGCGAATAGAGGCATCAGATGAAAGGAACCGTGCCGTTTCTATCCTGACCGGAGAATGAACCGGGTCCCTGGGATGTGAACCAAGGACGTACAACCGCCACTATTACAAGAGACGATGTTAAGCCAAGCTATTATGATTATCAAAACAATGGCTGTCTGGCTCAAACTGTATTCCTCAAA
>WNGS01137648.1:0-30615 GCA_020271785.1 Procambarus virginalis
CCTGAATACGATCCCCTGCCGCGAAGAATCGTTTTTTTCATCCAAGTACACATTTTACTGTTGCGTTAAACAGAGGCTACAGTTAAGGAATTGCGCCTAGTAAATCCTCCCCGGCCAGGATACGAACCCATGACATAGCGCTCGCGGAACGCCAGGCGAGTGTCTTACCACTACACCACGGAGACTGCTTAATTACACAAGCATCTTAAGGAAGAGCTATTCCCGATTACAAAATGGTTATTTGACCTTTGAGAAATAGTGGACATGGAATCTCTGGTGACCTGTGACCGCTGAGGTCACTCAAATTCTTCCGCGCCGAGGTCTAGTCATGGCTAGTGACGTCACTGATGGTGACTTAACCTCATTCTTCCAGCAATCAGGATACTCCTTATACTATAACCATGAATATTATACCATTTGAACGAAGACTGATTTCTCTAAATTACTGAATAATATAAAATGATTCATTATACAAAACTTGTGAACAAAGGTACCAGTTATTTTCACCGTCAATTCCCCCAGGGGATGCTCCCAGGTCACCACGTGGGTCCAGCTTCCCATTCTCCCATACGCAGATAAAACATTCGGGATAATTCTTACAACAACCTAGTTTGTTACAAAGGTATTCCTGCAGAGGGATATGACCAGGGATGAGAGATTGAGGGCAGCAGCAGTGAGGAAGGAGCGCAAGGAGAGAGACAGGAATCAGGGAACCACAGCCCAAACCCTTCGATCCCAGAAGGGAGTGGGAACCCCACCACAGGCAGTTCAACAACCCCAGTGGGAGGAGGATCACATCCACTTTCCACCCAGTAGAAGCCCTACCTGTCCCAGCCCCAACAACAACCCACCACCCTAAGCCCTCCCTTCTCCCCCCCATCCCACCCACTATTCCCTCCCTTCTCCCCAAGCCCCCCCCCTAAGTCATTCCTTCTCCCACACCCCACTAAGCCCTCCTTTCTCCCTCACCCCCAAGCCCTTCCTTCTCTCCTGCCCACACAAGCCCTCCTTTCTCCCCCCCCCCCAAGCCCTCCTTTACCCCCTCTCCCTCAGGCACTTCCTTCTTCCTTACCCACCCAAGCCCCCCCCTCTCTTCCCCACCCCAAAGCTCTCCGTTCTCCCCCACCTTCCAAGCTCTCCCTTCGCCCCTACCCTCTCCAAACCAGATCCTTCAAGCCCCATCACAACCCAGATCCCCCTCACCCTCAGCCCCCCCTCACAACCCAGGGCCCACCCTTCTCCCTCTCCATCTCAGACCCTCCATGTTTACCTACTCCAGTGCAATTAACAGAAACTGAGGACGAACATAAAAGAGTGAGCTTCAAGGTGTTGTACTCGAACATTGATGGGATTACAAGCAAGGCAAGTGAACTTAGGGAAAGAGCAAAAGAAACAAACCCAGATGTAATTGGACTCACGGAAACAAAACTCTCAAGAATCATAACAAATGCAGTGTTCCCTCAGGACTACACTGTAATAAGGAAAGAGAGGGAGGGAAGGGGAGGAGGTGCAGTGGCCCTACTCATGAGAAAGGAACAAGGAGATGGTTATCCCAGGCTGTGAAGTGTTTAGAGACTACATACCAGACACCATGACGATGGGAGGACCAAGAGTAGTGTTAGAAGTGATATATAACCCTCCACCAATCGACAGAAGACCCAGGCAAGAGTATGACAGAAATAACATGGCAGGTAACAATATAATTGAGAGGGCAGCCTCTGCTGCCTGTAGAACTTTAATCATGGAAGGATAGACTGGGAGAACAAGGATTCGCATGGAGGAGAGGAAACATGGAGAGCTAAACAACTGGAGGTGGCAACAAAAATTTTTTAGCCAGCATGTCAGGGAACCCACAAGAATGAGGGGATACTATGAACTAGCGAGACTCGACCTAGTCTTCACTCTGAATGACTCCGACATAAGGGAAATTGACTTCGAGGCTCCAGTAGGATTGAGTGATCACAGTGTACTGACACTTGAGTATCTGGTCGAAGAAGGGTTAATGTACTCGAGAATGGGAACTGAAAACAAAAGGCTAGCATTCCATAAAGGAAACTATAAAGAGATGAGAAAATTTCTAATGGATATAACATGGGAAACAGAGCTAAGGGGAAAGACAGCCAAAGACATGATGGAATACATCACACAGAAATGTAAGGAGGCAGCAGAAAAGTTTATCCTGGCCCAAAAGATAAAAAATGAAATGCAGATGAGAAAACCCATGGTTTAATCAGAGATGTAAGCTAGCTAAGTAAGTAAAAGAGCATGAAGAAACGATAAAAATAACAGGACACTTGTGAGCAGAAAACGATGTCTGAGAGCCAGGAATGAATGAATATAGATAGAAGTGTAATCTGGCTGCACTAGGTTCTCCCCCACTCGTTCCACCCTTTTCCCCAACTTCTCCTCATCTCTCCATTCCAGCCCGTCTCATCGTCCCCTTTCCTTTCTGGTCCTCCACTTCATCTCTCCTCCTCTTCCTTCGCCCATCTCCCCCCCCCCCATTTCCCCATTCTCTCAGAAATTGTATGGGTTTTTCAGAAAATTTATTAAGATTTAAAAAAAATTCTAGAGAGAAACACGAAAGTGAAGACCAAACCAAACACCAGAAGATGAGTCCTGGACCATTATCAAGTCAATTGTGATAATATGATTGTGATTGTGACCATTAAGACAATCGACTTGATAATGGTCCATGTTGGACGGAAAGGTCGTGGTCTCGTCATCTTCTGGTGTGTGGTTTAGTCTTCATATCACCAGCCACATTATGGTGACTCATCGTCTGGAACACAAATATTTCACACTTGACGCAGTGAAGATCGCCTGCGGGTCTATATTAATACACATATTTCTTAAAACAATTAACTTAGGCCTACCCTGATGAATCTATGTCCGTGGTGTACCCCAGGCCTCTTCCCCTGCAAAGTTGGATAAGGCTAGCCCCCAGCATCTGGCCTTTACCTTTGGACAGACAGATAGACAAACAAACAAACAGACTTTTTTCTTTATTGATATTAATGAAGATGTTTGTTCGAGGCTGGAGGGAAGAAGTGGGAGAGGAGGGAGAGGGGCAGAGCGGGAGGCTGAGGAGATGGGAGGGAAGGATAAGAAAGGGGGGGGGAAGGGCGGGAAACGGGGGAAAGGCCTAACTCTGGGGAGGCCAGGGAAGGCGTGGACAGCTCTGGGAAGGCCACGGAAGGCGTGGCTAACTGTGGGAATTCTAAGGAAGGCGTGGCCAACTGTGGGATAGACATAGAAGGTGTGACGAACTCTGGGAAGGCGTCGCCAACTGTTGAAAGGCCATGGGGGCGTTCCCAACTCTGGGGAGGACATGGAAGGCGTGACCAACTGTGGGAAGGCTAGACCAACTGTGGGAAGGCCATGGGGGCGCGGCCAGCTCTGGGGAGGACAGAGGGGCGTGACCAACTCTGGGGAGGCCAGGGGGCGTGGCCAACTCTGGGGAGGCTAGAAGGGGCGTGGCCAACAGTTCCGAGGGGTAATACCTGCTGCACCTTCACTGTCCGCTCATTACACTCTGGGATCCCCAGCCAACAACACGCCCTAGACGACTCTCCCGCTGACTCTCATCGTCTCGTATTCGTAAGTTACACAAGTTGGTTGGTTGTCAGGTTGTTGTTTTGGCAGATGTGAAATAAATGTGTATGGCACTAAACCAGGATTAAAAATGAATGTAGCAATGGATTCATTATATATATCATGGTTAGGTCAGTAAATACGAATCAATTGTTGTGGTATGCATGGAGTTGAGAGAATATTCATTTATTCTTTTACAGAACAAATTATTAGAATCTTTTATAGAACAAATTATAGAATATTCTTTTATAGAACAAATTATAGAATATTTTTTATAGAACAAATTATAGAATATTCTTTTATAGAACAAATTATTACCAAAGAGTTGATTTTTTTTTTGCAGGGATATTCCTGCGCGGGCCCTAAGCCTCTGGCTGGCCCACTAAAGAGTTGATAATATCTCTTTGAGATAATAAGCTTCCCCTCATGGGCCTGCAATCACAATGATGAAGCGTTAAAATAAGAAATGACACATGACACGTGTGTCTGAGGAAAAGTCTGATATATGAAACATGTGTCATCTGGGAGAGCCTAGATATGACATGTTTATCCGTGAAAGGACATGACACGTGTCCCATGTGTTTGAGAAATGACATGACACCTGACCTGTGTTTCCGAAGATTGTCTTGACAAATGACACTAGTGACCAAGTTGAGAGGTGTCGTGACACGTGTCCGATAAGAGACACGACAACTGTCACTTGTGTTCGAGGAAAAATGAACGGAGATAACATCTTTGGACTCGAACCAAGACATGTTTAGGGAAAAGAGTTGCGGGGCGTGTAAGGTGGGCAAAGAGCGCCTTGGGCGTGTAAGGTGGGCCACGAGCAGATCAGGGCGTGTAAGGTGGGCCACGAGCTGATCAGGGCGTGTAAGGTGGGCCACGAGTGGATCACGGCGTGTAAGGTGGGCCACGAGCGGATCAGGGCGTGTAAGGTGGGCCACGAGCAGATCAGGGCGTGTAAGGTGGGCCACGAGTGGATCACGACGTGTAAGGTGGGCCACGAGCGGATCAGGACGTGTAAGGTGGGCCAAGAGCGGATCAGGGTGTGTAAGGTGGGCCACGAGCGGATCAGGGTGTGTAAGGTGGGCCACGAGTGGATCAGGGTGTGTAAGGTGGACCACGAGCGGATCAGGGCGTGTAAGGTGGACCACGAGCAGATCAGGAACCATATAGTACTTGTAAATAAACTCATTGGTTGGTTGATCTTTAACTGAATAGGTTTATATGAAGTCAGCGACGATGTCGTTATACTTCAGGAATTTTCCAAATTATATCCTTATGAAAGGTCTAGAAGAGGATTTTCAAACTTTTACACAACGTAGGCCTGTTAAAGAAAACCCATCACAACTTTGGTCCATTGTAGAGTATTGTCATCCAAGCTCTGTGAATGGTATAATACAGAGAAGTGAATGGTATAATGCAGAGTAGTAATGGCGCAGGACAGAGAAGTCAATGGTATACTGCAGAGTAGTAATGGAGTAGGACAGAGAAGTCAATGGAATACTGCAGAGTAGTAATGGAGTAGGACAGAGAAGTCAATGGTATACTGCAGAGTAGTAATGGAGTAGGACAGAGAAGTCAATGGTATACTGCAGAGTAGTAATGGCGTAGGACAGAGAAGTCAATGGTATACTGTAGAGTAGTAATGGAGTAGGACAGAGAAGTCAATGGTATACTGCAGAGTAGTAATGGTGTAGGACAGAGAAGTCAGTGGTATACTGCAGAGTAGTAATGGAGTAGGACAGAGAAGTCAATGGTATACTGCAGAGTAGTAATGGTGTAGGACAGAGAAGTCAATGGTATACTGCAGAGTAGTAATGGAGTAGGACAGAGAAGTCAATGGTATACTGCAGAGTAGTAATGGAGTAGGACAGAGAAGTCAATGGTATACTGCAGAGTAGTAATGGAGTAGGACAGAGAAGTCAATGGTATACTGCAGAGTAGTAATGGTGTAGGACAGAGAAGTCAATGGTATACTGCAGAGTAGTAATGGCGTAGGACAGAGAAGTCAGTGGGGTAATGCAGAGTAGTAATGGTGTAATACAGTGGATCCAATTGAGTAGTGTAGCACACGAGTAAAAGATGTGGCTCAGTGGTGTGGTTCAATGCAGATACAAGTTGTGGAGCAATGGAGTCAATATTGCATTTCAGGGAATTCAATGGTAGTGTTAATAGTAAATTAAAATTAAATCATGACTGATACAGTGTAGATAATGGTGTGCTACAGTGAAGTTAGTGGTGGGGGTGTGCAGTGCAGTTAACGATGTCACACAGTGCAGTTAATAGAGTATATAGTGTATTTAACAGTGTAGTAAAGTATAGTTAATGGTGTTGTACAGTGCAGTTAATGGTGTGGTAGAGTATAGTTGACGGTTTTGCTACAGTGTAGTTAATGGTGTGGGACGGTGTAGTTAATAGTGTGATACCATCTCTGGGGAGGACAGGGGCGTGGCCATGTCTGGGGAGGACAGGGGGCGTGACCAAGTCTGGGGAGGACAGGGGGCGTGGCCAACTCTGGGGAGGCCAGGGGGGCATGGCCAACTCTGGGGAGGCCAGGGGGCGTGGCCAGCTCTGGGGAGGCAAGGGGCATGGCCAACTCTGGGGAGGCCAGGGGGCGTGGCCAACTCTGGGGAGGCTAGAAGGGGCGGGGCCAACAGTCCGAGGGGTAATACCTGCTGCACTTCACTGTCCGCTCATTACACTCTGGGATCCCCAGCCAACAACACGCCCTAGACGACTCTCCCGCTGACGCTCGTCGTCTCGTGTTCGTAGTTACACAAGTTGGTTGGTTGTCAGGTTGTTGTTTTGGCAGATGTGAAATAAATGTGTATAGCACTAAATAAGAATTAAGAATGAATGTGGCAATGGATTCATTATATATATCATGGTTAGGTCAGTAAATACGAATCAATTGTTGTGGTATGCTCGGAGTTAAGAGAATATTCCTTTGAAGAACAAATTATTATCAAAGAGTTGATAATATCTCTTGAGATAATAAGCTTCCCCTCACGGGTCTGCAATCACAATGATGAAGTGTTAAAATAAGTGTTTCGAAGAAATGACACATTGACACGTGTGTCTGAGGAGAAATCTGGCACATGACACGTGTGTCTGAGGAGAAATCTGACACATGAAACATGTGTTCTGGGAGAACCTTGATATGACATGTGTATCCGTGAAAGAACATGACACGTGTCCCATGTGTTTTAGAGAGGACATGACACCTGACCTGTGTGTCCGAAGATTGACTTGACAAATGACACTAGTGACCAAGTTGAGAGGTGACGTGAAGTGACTCGAACCCCTACTGCCAGGATCAACGCAACCGGTATGTACAGGGACACCTTAATCCGCTTGACCATCACGACCGGACAAAAGGAAGTGATAGCCGAAGCTGTTTGAACCACTTCTCCGCCGGCACTCAGAAGGTAATCTTGGGCATAGCATTTTATCAAATCACCTCATTCGTTGGGGCACACGTGAGGAACACAAATGCAAACAAGCCTGAATGGTCCCAGGACTATATGCAACTGAAAACTCACACCCCAGAAGTGACTCGAACCCATACTGCCAGAAGCAACGCAACTGGCATGTACTGGGACGCCTTAATAATCTTGACCATCACGACCGGACAAAAGGAAGTGATAGCCGAAGCTATTTGAACCA
This sequence comes from Procambarus virginalis, assembly GCA_020271785.1. Classification (NCBI taxonomy): domain Eukaryota; kingdom Metazoa; phylum Arthropoda; class Malacostraca; order Decapoda; family Cambaridae; genus Procambarus; species Procambarus virginalis. The sequence goes on from WNGS01137648.1 coordinate 7,264, forward strand.
CTTCCCGCCGGCACACGGATGGTAATCTTGGGCATGGCATTTTATCACATCACCTCATTCTTTGGGCACACGTGAGGAACACAAATGAGAACAAGCCTGAATGGTCCCCAGGACTATATGCAACTGAAAACTTACACCCAGAAGTGACTCGAACCCATACTGCCAGGAGCAATGCAACTGGTATGTACAGGGACGCCTAAATCTGCTTGACCATTACGACTGGACAAAAGGAAGTGATAGCCGAAGCTATTTGAACCACTTCCCTGCCGGCACTCAGATGGTAATCTTGGGCATAGCATTTTATCAAATCACCTCATTCTTTGGGGCACACGTGAGGAACACAAATGCTAACAAGCCTGAATGGTCCCCAGGACTATATGCAACTGAAAACTCACACCACAGAAGTGACTCGAACCCATACTGCCAGGAGCAACGCAACTGGTATGTACAGTTGCATATTTTTCAGTTGCAAATAGTCCTGGGGACCATTCAGGCTTGTTCGCATTTGTGTTCCTCATGTGTGCCCCAAAGAATGAGGTGATTTGATAAAATGCTATGCCCAAGATTACCATCTGAGTGCCGGCGGGGAAGTGGTTCAAATAGCTTTGGCTGTCACTCCTTATGTCCGGTCGTGATGATCAAGTGAATTAAGGCGTCCTGTACATACCAGTTGCGTTGCTCCTGGCAGTATGGGTTGGAGTCACTTCTGGGGTGTGAGTTTTCAGTAGCATATAGTCCTGGGGACCATTCAGGCTTGTTTGCATTTGTGTTCCTCACGTGTGCCCCAAAGAATGAGGTGATTTGAAAAAATGCTATGCCCAAGATTACCATCCAAGTGCCGGCGGGGAAGTGGTTCAAATAGCTTCGGCTATCACTTCCTTATGTCGGTCATGATGGTCAAGCGGATTAAGACGTCGCTGTACATACCATCCGAGATTTACCATTTGATTTAATACATTAACATTAACGGCTATCCATAAATTTTAATTCTGTATATTAATTTATGGCTATTCACTAATCATTATTAGTCACCATAATTAATTTATCTTATTTATCTATTTATTTGTTATAATGAGCTATTATGATTCTTAAGGATTATCAATTATTCATTCATTTATGATTGTATTATTAATTAATTATTTATTTAAATAATTAATTATTATTTTAAAAAATAAAATAAGTCCCCAACTCCGTGAGCATTTTCTTCCAACCACAGAAATAGTCACTGCTTTTAAAATAAAAGTGGTGAAATTCTGTGGGGAAGAGTACGCATTACCGTGCTCCACTGTCTAACGCCTAAGTGGAGCGTCGAGCAGGGTACTTAAAAGTGCACACTGGGACCCAGCGACCTCTTGCTCGCCTCTATCTCGCCAGATCACTACAAAAACACAAAACACTACAAAACTTGTTGCTAGGGCAGCTGTCAGAAAAATCAGCATAGACGCTTCAACGATGCTTCAACCCCATCCACTAGGTTTTGGTGTCCCCCATGGCTGTGAAGCAGCAGCTCATGCAGCACGAGCCTATGTCAGGACCTCCCAGAAAATAAGGCATTAATTAAATTAGACTTTAAAAATGCCTTCAACCAGGTAAAAAGGGATGTGGTACTGGAAGCAGTTCGAACCAGCTTTCCTTGTCTACTTCCTTTCGTTTCAGCAGGGTTCAGTAGGGAATCGACACTGTTGTTTGGGGAACATAAAGTTGTTTCCGCAGAAGGTGTCCAGCAGGGAGACCCACTTGCCCAGGACTATATGCGAATGAAAACTCACACCCCAGAAGTGACTCGAACCCATACTCCCAGGAGCAACGCAACTGGTATGTACAGGGACGCCTTAATCCGCTTGACCATCACGACCGGACATAAGGAAGTGATAGCCTGAGCTATATGAACCACTTCCCCGCCGGCACTTGGATGGTTATCTTGGGCATAGCATTTTATATTATTAATATATATGATATAAAATCTTGACCATCTTTTAGCACTGGTACAGTGCTGCAGGCGGACACTTGACTTGCCACTTGACACTCCGCTTGACCATCACGCCCATCCGGTCGTGATGGTCAAGCGGATTAAGCTGGTGTCGATTAGTGTCGAACTCTAGGTTTTCCGTTTCTTCTTTGCCTGCGACTTTGGCTGAGTAGTGCTGTCGTTGGAGTTTGGTGACGTGGCCTCCATGAGGAAGTCTTGAACCGTGTATGTGTCATATTTGTGATGCGGCGCTGGAGCTCCTACTATGATTTCCTCGTCTGAGGAGTCCGTAACCTCCGTAGTGGGTGTTTTTGTCTTTCGCCTCGCAGCCTTAGGTAGGCTTAGGTGTCGTTGATTGGTGGTTGTAGCTATTTCAGGAGCGCTGGTGGTGCTGTTATCGTTTGTAGACAGCACGTCTGCTGCGGCTGCTGAGACTGTGATGGTAGGAGTGTTGGGAACTTGAGAAGGAATTACCTCTGTTTGTGTCGCCCGGGTCATGGGCGGTTCTGGAGTCGGTGTTGAAGTTGACCGCACGGTCGTCCTGGTGGTAGTCTCCGGAGTGGTAGAGGAGGCAGTGACATTTACGCTAGTGGCTATGATGGGGGCCAGGCCATTGTCTATGTATAATGCGTTCAGTTCACTAACAAAGCGCTGGTTGTCAGGTCCTGCATGCCTTTCCGCAAGTTTAAGAAGACCAGGGATGATGCCTGCACGTGAAGCAGGGGGCTGTGAAGGAGCCTGTGGGACCTTGGGTCCCCAATGAGAAGGCTGTGTCGCCTGCTGGGAGGAGCCACATGTTGGTAAGACCGGAAAGTCTTCTGGTCGATTAGTGAGAGCTAAGGTGGTGGGTTGAACGCTTGGGGCTCTGGTCGAGGAGGTAGAAGGGTTGTTTCTCTTGGCTTCAACCTGGGCCTTGATGCTTTCCTGTCTGCGGGGGCAGCGGTAGGAAATTGCGGGGTGATTGCCATCACAGAGCAAGCAGCGATGGACTGTTGCCTTGCATATGGAGTAGTGATGGTCCAGTGCGCACAGGCTGCACCTCTGGACAGGGTGCTGACATTTGTTGGTCGGGTGGGAGAGCTCGTAGCACTTAAAGCACTGCTGGATCTCATGGTATCGTTCCTTTTTTATTTGGTGGGGTGGTATTTTTAGGCCGAAGCAGTAGAATCCTTGTGTGGCAGCCTGGGTGGCCGCAGCTATGGTGGTGAACGTAATCTTCATTGATGTTTTGTCGGTGTTGCAGAACTCTAGGTTGAATACCGACAGGTTTGGATTTTCGTCCTCGATATTGACCATGATATGATGTTGAGGTCGCTCAGCGATCCACTGGCTGGTTCTGCTGGTAAAAACAGTTCTTCCGGCCAGGAACTGACGTGGGAAGTGAGGATGTAGGTGGTGCTCTTTGCGAAGAATGGCATCGTTAGTGAGGAGTTTTTCTAGCTCCTCTTCACATGAAAAGAAGAGCACGATATCTTCACCTTTCTGACTAATGTCAGCGGGTTCGAGGCCAGTAACGTCCTTCAGGACCTTTAAAGTATTGCTTCTCCCGATAGCATGACCGTCAAGTGGAGTCGCTCTGACCTTAAGACGTTTGGGTCGCATTGTGACCACACTGATTCTTGTGATGAGTTGGCGGGAGATGTCTTCCCCGTCGAGTGATTTTACAGGTTGTTGTTGTTAAAGATTTAGCTACTCAGGACTAAGTGTCCATGTAGCACGAGCTATGGTGAGCCCGTAATTGAGTTTGGTTATACATGATAACCTTTTTCCTGTGATATTTGGGTCTAAGTTTAAAATGGAGGAGGGGATTTCTCTTTTTTTCCTGTTTATTTATCGCTTCTGTTTTAGTGCACTGGTTTTAATCCTGTTTTATTAACATTATCTTGGTGGTGGATGTAGATGCAGAATGCTCACTAATGAGTCCCATTCCTCAACGGCTTTTCTAATCATTGTAGTCGCGGTGGAATGTGCATCTAATGCAGCTGCTGTCGTTGGATTAATGTTGAGTTTGATGCGCAAGGGTTCAGTAGCTTCACATTCCAGTAAGTAGTGCAACAGTGGCGCCTCTGCTTCAGTTTCACATATGTGACACTCTTTAACTATTGGGTTCATTACCTCCCAGCAGCACTTGTAACCAAGCCTGAGTCTGTGTATGGCTACTGCAATGTCTCTGGATATCTTTTTGCCAGGCTTGAAAGAGGAGTAACCAGTGGCTTGTTCGTACCATATCGCAGTGGATCTTCCTTCTGCTACTTTGGCTCTGTGGCGACCTTTGATAGTTGAGAATATTTTCTTCTTGATTTGCTCCTTTATCTGTGAGAAACTTGGAGGTATTTGAACCTGTACAACAGGTAGAGCAGTGGCAGTTTTTGCTAGTGAGTCTGCCTTTTCATTACCATCTATGCCAATGTGACTTGGTATCCAATTTAGGGTGATTGACAACCCTCGATTATGGGCTTCTTTTCCTATATGTTGAATTTCTGTGAGGAGTTGTATATTATCTCTGTGCTGACTGGATAACAATGCCTGGAGCGAAGATTTAGAGTCGGTATGAATGATGACATCATGTAAATTATTCTCAATTGCATATTTTATTGCCTCCTTCAGGGCATATAATTCTGTTTGCAATGTTGAGCACCCACTATTCATGCTCCAGTAAGCCTCATGGTTGGTAGTGTAAACTGCTGCCCCAGCAGAACCTTTTTCTTGATCGACTGATCCGTCTGTGAAGATGTGAGTCGTTGTGGGTCTAGAGATATTTTCCATTTGTTCTACTACTTCCTTGAGCCTCTGCGGGTCACATGCTGATTTTTTAACTGGTAATCTTTCAATGATTATCTTTATATTCGATTCTTCCCATGGAGGAGGCTGTCGAAAGTGTTGATATGGTCTATCTTCCCCTTTGTTTTTAATGGTCCATTTCAGGTCCATTTTTCTAAAATCTTGACCACATTATCCATCCATGAGCTTGTTCTATACTGTAGGTTTTTCTGAAATGATCTCTGTATGCTGTCTTTGATTGACAGCCTGGCGGTTGTTCCAGTAAGTTTTCCTATTATGGTGGCTATCCTTTGTTTCATCCTGTTTTCTAATGCTGGTAGTTTTGTTTCCATTCTAAGGTTCTCTCTACGCGTCCATATAGGTGCTCCCAGCATTGTTCTCAGAGCATCATTTTGAGACACTTCCAGTTTCTCCCATTGGTTATCACTGAGGGATGTAAGAGCAGGAGCAGCATAGTCGATGAGTGACCTAACTGCTTGAACGTAGTACATTTTGAGTACTGGTAGAGATGCACCCTCTCTAAGACTGGTCAGGGAGCGCAAAGCTGAGTTTCTGGCTTTACAGCGTTGCCGAAGATATTCAATTTCTTGAGTGAATTTCAACTGGTTGTCTATTATGACTCCTAGGTATTGAAAAGAGGTAACCCACTCGATTTCTTGTCCTTGTATTGCGAGTCTAATGTCTTGAGTTCTCATTTTAACGGCCATTGCTTTTGTTTTATTGCTGTTTATTTTCACTGCTATGCGTTCCGCTTCCCTGCTGATAATATCTAGGCATTTTTGTGCATGGTTCCTTGCACCTTTGCCTTTGATGATGACCACAAAGTCGTCTGCATAGTTAAGAAGATTGGCTTTTGGTAGCTTGAGCTTCATGAATTGTTCCATGAGACAGTTGAAGAGGAAGGGGCTTAGAATTCCTCCCTGCGGAGTTCCATTTTCCAGCCTCTTTGAGGTCGATGTTTTTCCTTGGAATTTGACTTTAGCTTCTCGGTTAAGTAGGCTTCCTTTGGCAAAAGCAAGAGCGTGTCCTTTGATTTCCTTATCCACGAGGCAGCACAGTGTAGCTGGAGCACTGGCTAACTCGAAGGCTTTTTCAAGGTCTAGAAAAATAAGGATTCCAGGTCTGTCATTGATTTAACCAGGAGGGAGGTAAGGCATTCTGTGGTTCCCACACCTTTTCTGCAAGCAAACATATTTTGGTGTAGTGGATTGGCTTTCCATTCAATTCGATTAAGGGCCATTCTTTCTGCAGTTTTGGCCAGACAGCTTGTTAATGAGATGGGTCTTGGATTTCCTGGGTCTTTAGGTTTTGGAATGGGAACTATAATTGCACTGTTCCAAGAGAGTGGTCGGGTTCTTGTCACCCATACTCTGTTGATGAGATTCAAAAAGGCTTCTTCACCCTTTTCTCCTAGCTTGGCTAGCATGTTGTAAGTGATTTTGTCCTCGACTGGAGCTGTATTTTTAGTTTCTTTTGTAGCACTTCTGAGTTCTTTTAGATTGAAAGGTTGGTCTAGTTCGTCAGGTAAGGCTAAAGCATCATCTATTTTTTTCCATCTTGCTGCTTGAAGTCTTTGTTGGTGAGTCAGAGTTGCTTGAGGATTTTACAGGTCAAGTATTGTACATATATAGGCAGGAGAGAGTGGCGGAGTGAGGTAACGTACAATGACAAATGAATAGGAATCAGGTGGACACAAATATCAGCCGCATAAGAACTGCAGAAGACCTATTGGCCCATACGATGCAGCTGCTATTCATACCCACCAATAGGCCCACACATGGATAATAATAGCATAAGATAATAAATATTTACAATGAATTAGTGAGACAAATGTGTTCCAATGATCCCACTCAAATCACCCTTTAATTGATCTATCAAAAATGGACCTAAGTTATATAAACCACTGCTAATGTTCAAATTACTTTCTTTTGTAATCTGTATCAAAACAGATTCAATTATGTTCCAGTTATAAGTGCTTTTACAATTCATTATTGAAGAAGCCAATTCCCAATCAATTTGGTGAGCATTTTCTGACAGATGAACAAACAAAGTATTTGACAATTGGCCATGTCTTACAGCAGATTTATGTTGCGAAATTCTACATTTCAAATTTTTAGATGTTTGCCCAACATAGAACGTATTACAGTCTTTACAAGGTTATATATATATATATATATATATATATATATATATATATATATATATATATATATATATATATATATATATATATATGTCGTACCTAGTAGCCAGAACGCACTTCTCAGCCTACTATGCAAGGCCCGATTTGCCTAATAAGCCAAGTTTTCCTGAATTAATATATTTTCTCTAATTTTTTTCTTATGAAATGATAACCTATCTATTTCATTATGTATGAGGTCAATTTTATTTATTGGAGTTAAAATTAACGTAGATATATGACCGAACCTAACCAACCCTACCTAACCTAACCAAACCAAACGTCGTCTAACCATAGACAAACGTCGTCTATGCCTTCAAATGCCCTCTTGGGGACTGTAAGCCCCAAAAAACTCAGTATATAGGCAAGACAACAACATCTCTTTCCAGGCGTTTAACGATGCACAAGCAACAGGGCTCCATTAAGGAACATATATTCTCTTCCCACAACCAAACCATCACCAGAGAAATCTTAGCAAACAACACAGAAATCATTGATAGATACAGCGACAGCAGGCGGCTTGACATCTGCGAGGCACTACACATCAAGAAGTCAACACAGCAATCAACAGCCAATTAACGCACAACTATATCCTACCCACTTCAAGACTCCGCTCCAATATAGAAACATCAAGAAATATGGGCCAATAGGCCTTCTGCAGTTCTATCTGTTACCCAACTTCTGCAAATCTATACCCATTGTTCCGTGTTCTGTGTTTTGTTCCAAGTTTGTTTTTCACCCCACTATTGTATTACATCACCTCACCCAAATGCAGGTATAAAAGCCAATGCTGTTTCAGTCATAAGTTAAGTGTGAATAACCTTAAGTCTTTGAAAATGTAATAAGTTTTACGAAACGCGCTAAAGTGTCGCGTAAGACTAGAAATAAAATGAATTTTGGAGAATTCATGTTTCATTTACCGTCACCAGTAAAAAGAAACATAAGGAAGATCGAGAAAATTCGTGTTAGAATTATTAATCTTACTTTTTAGGTCATATTTAATAACATATGTCTACAGGAAAGACTGCTACCAAATATACTTACATATGCATATATATATATATATGCATATATATATATATATATATATATATATATATATATATATATATATATATATATATATATATATATATATATATATATATATATATATATATATGCATATATATATATGCATATTATATATATAATATATATATATATATATATATATATATATATATATATAAATATATATATATATATATATATATATATATATATATATATATATATATATATATATACATATATATATATATATATATATATTATATATATATATATATATATATATATATATATATGCATATATATATATATATGCATATGTAAGTATATTTTGGTAGCAGTCTTTCCTGTAGACAAATGTTATTAAATATGACCGAAAAAGTAAGAATAATAATTCTAACACGAATTTTCTCGATATTCCTTATGTTTCTTTTTTACTATTGACAGTAAATGAAAAATCAATTCTCCACAATTCATTTATATATATGAATGAAAACTCACACCCCAGAAGTGACTCGAACCCATACTCCCAGGAGCAACGCAACTGGTATGTACAAGACGCCTTAAACCACTTGACCATCACGACCGGACAAAATGAGGTGATAGCCGAAGCTATTTGAACCACCTCACCGCCGGCACTCGGATGGTTATCTTGGGCATAGCATTTTACCAAATCACCTCATTCTTTGGGGCACACGTGAGGAACACAAATGCGAACAAGCCTGAATGGTCCCCAGGACTATATGCGAATGAAAACTCACACCCCAGAAGTGACTCGAACCCATACTCCCAGGAGCAACGCAACTGGTATGTACAAGACGCCTTAAACCACTTGACCATCACGACCGGACAAATGAGGTGATAGCCGAAGCTATTTGAACCACCTCACCGCCGGCACTCGGATGGTTATCTTGGGCATAGCATTTTACCAAATCACCTCATTCTTTGGGGCACACGTGAGGAACACAAATGCGAACAAGCCTGAATGGTCCCCAGGACTATATGCGAATGAAAACTCACACCCCAGAAGTGACTCGAACCCATACTCCCAGGAGCAACGCAACTGGTATGTACAAGACGCCTTAAACCACTTGACCATCACGACCGGACAAAATGAGGTGATAGCCGAAGCTATTTGAACCACCTCACCGCCGGCACTCGGATGGTTATCTTGGGCATAGCATTTTACCAAATCACCTCATTCTTTGGGGCACACGTGAGGAACACAAATGCGAACAAGCCTGAATGGTCCCCAGGACTATATGCGAATGAAAACTCACACCCCAGAAGTGACTCGAACCCATACTCCCAGGAGCAACGCAACTGGTATGTACAAGACGCCTTAAACCACTTGACCATCACGACCGGACAAAATGAGGTGATAGCCGAAGCTATTTGAACCACCTCACCGCCGGCACTCGGATGGTTATCTTGGGCATAGCATTTTACCAAATCACCTCATTCTTTGGGGCACACGTGAGGAACACAAATGCGAACAAGCCTGAATGGTCCCCAGGACTATATGCGAATGAAAACTCACACCCCAGAAGTGACTCGAACCCATACTCCCAGGAGCAACGCAACTGGTATGTACAAGACGCCTTAAACCACTTGACCATCACGACCGGACAAAATGAGGTGATAGCCGAAGCTATTTGAACCACCTCACCGCCGGCACTCGGATGGTTATCTTGGGCATAGCATTTTACCAAATCACCTCATTCTTTGGGGCACACGTGAGGAACACAAATGCGAACAAGCCTGAATGGTCCCCAGGACTATATGCGAATGAAAACTCACACCCCAGAAGTGACTCGAACCCATACTCCCAGGAGCAACGCAACTGGTATGTACAAGACGCCTTAAACCACTTGACCATCACGACCGGACAAAATGAGGTGATAGCCGAAGCTATTTGAACCACCTCACCGCCGGCACTCGGATGGTTATCTTGGGCATAGCATTTTACCAAATCACCTCATTCTTTGGGGCACACGTGAGGAACACAAATGCGAACAAGCCTGAATGGTCCCCAGGACTATATGCGAATGAAAACTCACACCCCAGAAGTGACTCGAACCCATACTCCCAGGAGCAACGCAACTGGTATGTACAAGACGCCTTAAACCACTTGACCATCACGACCGGACAAAATGAGGTGATAGCCGAAGCTATTTGAACCACCTCACCGCCGGCACTCGGATGGTTATCTTGGGCATAGCATTTTACCAAATCACCTCATTCTTTGGGGCACACGTGAGGAACACAAATGCGAACAAGCCTGAATGGTCCCCAGGACTATATGCGAATGAAAACTCACACCCCAGAAGTGACTCGAACCCATACTCCCAGGAGCAACGCAACTGGTATGTACAAGACGCCTTAAACCACTTGACCATCACGACCGGACAAAATGAGGTGATAGCCGAAGCTATTTGAACCACCTCACCGCCGGCACTCGGATGGTTATCTTGGGCATAGCATTTTACCAAATCACCTCATTCTTTGGGGCACACGTGAGGAACACAAATGCGAACAAGCCTGAATGGTCCCCAGGACTATATGCGAATGAAAACTCACACCCCAGAAGTGACTCGAACCCATACTCCCAGGAGCAACGCAACTGGTATGTACAAGACGCCTTAAACCACTTGACCATCACGACCGGACAAAATGAGGTGATAGCCGAAGCTATTTGAACCACCTCACCGCCGGCACTCGGATGGTTATCTTGGGCATAGCATTTTACCAAATCACCTCATTCTTTGGGGCACACGTGAGGAACACAAATGCGAACAAGCCTGAATGGTCCCCAGGACTATATGCGAATGAAAACTCACACCCCAGAAGTGACTCGAACCCATACTCCCAGGAGCAACGCAACTGGTATGTACAAGACGCCTTAAACCACTTGACCATCACGACCGGACAAAATGAGGTGATAGCCGAAGCTATTTGAACCACCTCACCGCCGGCACTCGGATGGTTATCTTGGGCATAGCATTTTACCAAATCACCTCATTCTTTGGGGCACACGTGAGGAACACAAATGCGAACAAGCCTGAATGGTCCCCAGGACTATATGCGAATGAAAACTCACACCCCAGAAGTGACTCGAACCCATACTCCCAGGAGCAACGCAACTGGTATGTACAAGACGCCTTAAACCACTTGACCATCACGACCGGACAAAATGAGGTGATAGCCGAAGCTATTTGAACCACCTCACCGCCGGCACTCGGATGGTTATCTTGGGCATAGCATTTTACCAAATCACCTCATTCTTTGGGGCACACGTGAGGAACACAAATGCGAACAAGCCTGAATGGTCCCCAGGACTATATGCGAATGAAAACTCACACCCCAGAAGTGACTCGAACCCATACTCCCAGGAGCAACGCAACTGGTATGTACAAGACGCCTTAAACCACTTGACCATCACGACCGGACAAAATGAGGTGATAGCCGAAGCTATTTGAACCACCTCACCGCCGGCACTCGGATGGTTATCTTGGGCATAGCATTTTACCAAATCACCTCATTCTTTGGGGCACACGTGAGGAACACAAATGCGAACAAGCCTGAATGGTCCCCAGGACTATATGCGAATGAAAACTCACACCCCAGAAGTGACTCGAACCCATACTCCCAGGAGCAACGCAACTGGTATGTACAAGACGCCTTAAACCACTTGACCATCACGACCGGACAAAATGAGGTGATAGCCGAAGCTATTTGAACCACCTCACCGCCGGCACTCGGATGGTTATCTTGGGCATAGCATTTTACCAAATCACCTCATTCTTTGGGGCACACGTGAGGAACACAAATGCGAACAAGCCTGAATGGTCCCCAGGACTATATGCGAATGAAAACTCACACCCAGAAGTGACTCGAACCCATACTCCCAGGAGCAACGCAACTGGTATGTACAAGACGCCTTAAACCACTTGACCATCACGACCGGACAAAATGAGGTGATAGCCGAAGCTATTTGAACCACCTCACCGCCGGCACTCGGATGGTTATCTTGGGCATAGCATTTTACCAAATCACCTCATTCTTTGGGGCACACGTGAGGAACACAAATGCGAACAAGCCTGAATGGTCCCCAGGACTATATGCGAATGAAAACTCACACTCCAGAAGTGACTCGAACCCATACTCCCAGGAGCAACGCAACTGGTATGTACAAGACGCCTTAAACCACTTGACCATCACGACGGACAAAAATGAGGTGATAGNAATTGTTCACGACTTTTATTAGACCAAAACACGGAATATTTGCAGCGGTTGTATGGTGCCCATATCTTAAGAAGCACATCAACAAACTGGAAAAGGTGCAAGACATGCCACTATGTGGCTCCCAGAACTGAAGGACAAGAGCTACGAGGAGAGGTTAGAGGCATTAAATATTCAAAAAGTAGATGATAGAAGAAAAAAGAGGCGATATGATCACTACGTTCACAATAGTAACAGGAATCGATAAAATTGATAGGGAAGAATTCCTGAGACCCGGAACTTCAGAACAAGAGGTCATAGATTGAAAACTAACGAAACAAAGCTGCTGGAGAAATATACGAAAATTCACTTTTGTAAACAGAGTGGTAGACGGTTGGAACAAGTTAAGTGAGAAGGTGGTGGAGGCCAAAACCGTCAGTAATTTCAAAGCATTATATGACAAAGAGTGCTGGGGAGACGGACACACGAGCGTAGTTCTCATCCTGTAACTACACTTAGGTAATACACTTAGGCAATTACACACCAAGGAGGCGATTTGAGAAGAGACAGAGGAAAGAGAGCCTCAAAGCAATGTACACTAACATAGATGGAATTACAAAGAAAGCAAATGAGCTTGGAGAATGGGTACTAGAAGAAAACCCAGACATAATAGCCTCACAGAACAAAAGCTAACGAAAACGATAACAAATGCAGTGTTCCCACAGGACTATTATGTTATGAAGAAAAGAAAGAGATGGGAAGGAGAGGTGGGCTGGTGTAGCTCTGCTGGTAAGAAAAGGCTGGGATTTTGAGGAGATGGTTATTCAGGGTTGTGAAGGTTTAGTGACTACATAACAGGTACCATAACAACTGGAGGGAAACAAATTGTAGTCGTAGTCATATTAATCCACCACCAAATGACAGAAGACCCAGACAGGAATATGATAGAAACAACATGACCACCATTAACATAACAGAAAGAGCAGCTTCTGTTGCTAGCAGGAATGGATCTGGACTACTAATTATGAGGAGAGACTTCAACCATGGGAAGATAGATTGGGAGAACAGAGGACCCGCATGGAGGACCAGAAACATGGAGAGCTAAGCTGCTGGACGTGGCAACAAGAAACTTCTAAGCCAGCACATCAAGGAATCAACAAGAATGAGAGGAGAAGACGAACCAGCAATGCTGATTTGATATTACCCTAAATGAGTGGGATATAAGGGAAGTTAAGATGGAAGCCCTTGGAATGAGTGATCACAGTGTATTGAACTTTGAGTACCGGTAGAGCTAGGAATATCTCCCTCAAAAAAAGAACTAGGAATAAAAAATGCTGGCATACTGAAAGGAGAATTATAAACAGATGAAAAGTTTCCTAAGGGAAATACTTTGGAACACAGACCTCAGAGATAAGTCTGTACAAGGTATGATGGACTATGTTACCCAAAAGTGTCAGGAGGCAGTAAACAGGTTCATCCCGGCCCAAAGGGAAAAATCCGAGAAGCAACAGAAGAATCCATGGTATAATGGAGCATGTATGGAAGCGAAGAAACTGAACAAAAGGGCGTGGAGGAACTTCCGGAATAACAGAACACCAGAAAGCAGAGAGAGGTACCAGAGAACAGGAATGAGTACGTCAGGGTGAGAAGAGAAGCAGAGAAAAGTTTTGAAAACGATATAGCAAACAAAGCCAAGACCGAACCAAAGCTACTCCACAGTCACATCAGAACGAAAACAACAGTGAAAGAACAGGTATTGAAACTTAGAACAGGCGAGGACAGGTATAAAGCGAATGACAAAGAGGTGTGTGAAGAACTCAACAAGAGGTTCCAGGAGGTCTTCACAATAGAACAAGGTGAGGTCACTGTGCTCGGAGAAAGGGAGGTAAACCAGGCGGCCTTGGAAAGTTCGAAATTACGAGGGAGGGGGTCAAGAGACACCTGCTGGATCTGGAAGTTAGAAAGGCTGTTGGTCCAGACGGGATCTCACCATGGGTACTGAAAGAGTGTGCGGAGGCACTTTGCTTGCCACTCTACATAGTGTATAGTAAGTCACTGGAGATGGGAGACCTACCAGAAATATGGAAAATGGCGAATGTGGTCCCAAAAAAGGGCGACAGGCAAGAGGCACTCAACTACAGGCCAGTGTCCTTGACTTGTATACCATGCAAGGTGATGGAGAAGATCGTGAGAAAAAACCTGGTAACACTTCTGGAGAGAAGGGACTTCGTGACAAATCGCCAACATGGGTTCAGGGAGGGTAAATCTTGCATGACTGGCTTATTAGAATTCTACAACCAGATGACAAAGATTAGCAAGAAAGAGAGGGTTGGGCGGACTGCATTTTCTTGGATTGTCGGAAAGCCTTTGACACAGTACCGCATAAGAGGCTGGTACATAAGCTGGAGAGACAGGCAGGTGTAGCTGGTAAGGTGCTCCAGTGGATAAGGGAGTACCTAAGCAATAGGAATCAGAGAGTTACGGTGAGGTGTGAGACCTCCGATTGGCGTGAAGTCACCAGCGGAATCCCTCAGGGCTCTGTACTCGGTCCTATCTTCTTTCTGATATATGTAAATGATCTCCCGGAGGGTATAGATTCATTTCTCTCAATGTTTGCGGACGATGCGAAAATTATGAGAAGGATTAAGACAGAAGAGGACTGTTTGAGGCTTCAAGAAGACCTAAACAAGCTGAAGGAATGGTCGAACAAATGGTTGTTAGAGTTTAACCCAACCAAATGTAATGTAATGAAGATAGGTGTATGGAGCAGGAGGCCAGATACAAGGTATCATCTGGGAGAGGAAATTCTTCAGGAATCAGAGAAAGAAAAAGACTTCGGGGTTGATATCACGCCAGACCAGTCTCCTGCAGCACATATCAAGAGGATAACATCAGCGGCATATGCCAGGCTGGCCAACATACGAACGGCATTCAGAAACTTGTGTAAAGAATCATTCAGAACATTGTATACCACATATGTCAGGCCAATCCTGGAGTATGCAGCCCCCAGCATGGAGTCCATATCTTGTCAAGGATAACACTATACTGGAAAAGGTTCAAAGGTTTGCCACCAGAATAGTGCCCGAGCTGAGAGGTATGAGCTACGCGGAGGGACTACGGGAATTAAACCTCACTTCGCTGGAAGACAGAAGAGTTAAGGGGGACATGATCACCACATTCAAAATTCTGAAGGGAATTGATAGGGTAGATAAAAACAGGCTATTTACACAAGGGGCACACTCACAAGGGGACACAGGTGGAAACTGAGTGCCCAAATGAGCCACAGAGATATTAGAAAGAACTTTTTTAGTGTCAGAGTGGTTGACAAATGGAACGCATTAGGAAGTTATCGAGGCTGACTCCATACACAGTTTCAAGTGTAGATATGATAGAGCCCAATAGGCTCAAGAACCTGTACACCTGTTCATTGACGGTTGAGAGGTGGGACCAAAGAGCCAGAGCTCAACCCCTGCAAACACAACTAGGTGAGTACACACACACACACACACACCCACACACACACACACACACACACACACACACACACACACACATTGAATAGAAAACAAACATGGTAGGGAGAAAACGAAACACAGAGACAGGAGAAGGAGATGTCTCGCTTCAGGATTTACTCTTTCAAATGTTGGGAGAAATCAGGGAGGAACTAAAGGTAATGGGGGAAAAGGTAGCCAACCTGCAGGATGAGCTGAATGAGGCAAGGGAGGAGATTAAAAGCCTGAAAGAAAATCTCCAATATCAGACATGAACCAGCCCTCAGGAAGATGGTATTGTATGTTCAGAATTAACTTCTACAATACAACCCTTATTTGCAGACATACTTAGAAGGACCATGGACGTTGTCTCTGCAGTACACGAAATTGCCATGAAAGTTGCTACTTCTCAGGAAGCAGTAAGATGCACTAGCTGACTGATAGAGAGGAAAAGAGCAGTAGTCATAGTAGGTATTAAGAGGCAAATAGGGGCCAGTGCAGGGGTGATGAGAGATATGGACAAAGCCACAGTCAAAGAGATCCTTGAAGGGGTACAGATGGAGAGAGAAGAACAGAATATTTTCTGGCTTGGCAGGTACAACAAGGACAAAGATCGATTCATAAAGTGGTTTTCAAAAGTGATTACACAAAATAAGTAATTCTAGCAAGGACGAGCAGCCTATTCAATGTACAAAAGTTCAAGAAGGTGTAACATGGGGGGGGGGTTCTATTCGTTCTCTACCCCCTTCTCTCTCTGCCCCGTATTCTAGCTTTGTTCTCTCTACCAAGGGACCCCAAAACTTTTAGTTTTAGCCGACCTCATGCCACGTGGTCTTAAGACGATTGACCGACTTAAGATTCTACAACCTTATGATGTGGAAACCGACTTCTAGCAAAATTCTAGAATCGTCTTTGCTGCCACCACCAGACCAGTAACACTGAGCAATGATCGAGGTCTGGATGGATCATGCTAATCAATCAACTTTGGGGCTTGATCCCCACTAGTAACATATAACCTAGGATCTTACATTCAGTTTTGGAAATATTAAAATCAAAGGGAATAACCGATCTCTTAATCTTTTTGTTAGGCTTTGCGGCCCAACGAAAACTCGGCCTCGTGGGGACCACGTGACAAGGACATGAGACAATGGAAAACATGAAATGAAATAAGAATGCCAATTACTAACTAATTAATTTATTCAAAACTAAACAAAATCTAAATAAGTGCACTCCCTGACTTATACATTTAACGGCAATGAGTTGACCTATTCCCTATAACAACACTCTTAGCAAACATTATCTTCTATAGACGACCAGTGGTCGACTGCTGGTCTTGGGAGAGGTGGAGTGGACACCTTCCCTTGTAGATCCAGATCCCACACTAGTCCTTACCACCTGTTCCTCTACCCAGAAGGCCAGAGCATTGTATCCTTACACTGCGTTTCTAAGTTGCTAGCAAAGCTTAAGTTTAACAACTAACCTCTGTTGTACTGAATGATCCAGATTGATTGAATTATTTTAACTGAAGTTAATTACACAAGCATCTTAAGGAAGAGCTATTCCCGATTACAAAATGGTTATTTAACCTTTGAGAAATAATGGACATGGAACCTCTGGTGACCTGCGACCGCTGAGGTCACTGAAATTCTTCCGCGCCGAGGTCTAGTCATGGCTAGTGACGTCACTGATGGTGACTTAACCTCATTCTTCCAGCAATCAGGATACTCTTGATACTATAACCATGAATATTATACAATTTGAACGAAGACTGATTTCTCTAAATTACTGATTACTATAGAATGATTCATTATACGAAACTTGTGAACAAAGGCGCCAGTTATTTTCACCGTCAATTCCCCCAGGGGATGCTCCCGGGTCACCACGTGGGTCCAGCTTCCCATTCTCCCATACGTAGATAAAACATTCTGGATAATTCTTACAACAAACCTAGTTTGTTACAACCCCCCTGCACAAGAAACTTAGTAAACCTTGTTAATTTGTTCAAAATAACGAGGTTTAGTATCCAAACCCACAATAAACTCAACTCATGCCACAAACAAAAGCTAACCTAACTAAGAAAAATTTGACAACCATTAGATTGTCCAACAACATCATAATAACCATGTTCAAAGTTCATAAATTTCTCAGCTGTCAACTGACAGCAATCCTCCAACATCAGGAAACATACATCCTACCCTTACTGACATACCTAAATAACATGTCCCTACTCTAACAGCAAAAACTAGCTATTAAAATCTCTTGGCTCTTCACTAGCCAAGCTCATGTGTCCTCTAGAGCCGGACATACCGTGCTCAAACATAAAGCATAAAAGTTATAACTACCGACTGAACTTTCAGCCATCCGGGAGCGTACTACTGAACTCTACTAAGTTCACATCCGTGTACTATCCACTCCCCAATTAATGTCAACCTTGACATGCTAAGGAACACACCTAATGTTTATTACATGTATCTAAAATATAAAAAAAAAAAATCTCCTATACTATATCACAGGTTTCAGCTGACTGTACAGCCAAGTGTCTGCACTCACTATAAGAGTGTAAATGTTTATATTGGTCCGCCTCTCCTGTGTTCAAACATTCTGAAAAAAAAAACAAAATATTTTCCATAACCGTTTGTTCTAGGCTTAGACAACTACACAGGGGCATCGATTTTAATTACTGACTAATTTATAGAGAAGAATTTCCATATCAATATACCAGAATAATTATTTTAAATCTGTTTTTCAACATTATAAGGTATTGCGATTCTAAATCTGTTTTTCAACATTTATAAGGTATTGCGATTCTAAATCTGTTTTTCAACATTTAAACAAAAGTGTCCAGATAGTCTTTACACAGATGTTCAAGCCAACTTTGTTTTTTGTACCAAATGTTCATATTGAATAAAAAAATCCTATGCTGATGGACGCTGAATGTAGTCGCTGACGATGACGGTGTCGATGTTGCTTCTCCCATGCGTAGACATCGATACCTGGTCCTCTTGTACTCCCATCCGGTAGTCTTGAATGACGACAGAGTGTAGTAGAGCGGAGTGCCATGTGACAGCTGTAGATTACTGTTACTTCGGCCATTGATCTTGCTCCCGACAGTCCACACGCCTTCATATCAATCACAGTTCACACGGCAGTCTTGATGTTAAACTTGACGGCGCAGATGACCACAGCAGAGCAGGACTGGATGTACCAACGGTGTCTCGTAACAGGAGTGGTGTCAGAGGGTCGTAGAGCCGGGTTGCTTGTTTGCAGAACAGGTGAATCTCGTCTTCCATCATTGTTCACGTCATCTCAGGCGTTTCTTGATGTCACCAGGTTACTAGGCCGTAAACACCAACTGTGTATACCCTCGTACCGCCGAGTTTAGGCCAAAGGAGACAATTTTGCGACCTTCTATTGGCGAGTCCCGGAACTCTGTAGGGAAACCGTGCCTGTCACCTGTGACCCCCTTAGTTCCGCGTTCCTGTTGCTTCAGATGACGTAATCATTAATCTTCCGGTGAAATTCTTGAATAATGCTACTTGCTTTCCAGTGTCTTGACCTCTCCTCCAACACTGCTGGAATGGCTGCAGTCTTGATGACGCAGCAGGTGGGTAGTGGTGATCTCGAGACAGCTACCCTGGCATTGTATGGCACCTCCGGTGACTGCTATATGTGGACAGCTTGCTGGCCCTGACAACCTCGTGTAGTGACGTTAGGCGTCGGCCGGGTGACTCTTGGATAGTCACTCATACCCAAAGTAACTGATGTATGGGTTACTTGGTCTGGTGGGGGGAGGTCTTTGTGTAAGTAATGTGCCTCCCCCCTCGGTCTTTACAGACAAGGGTTCATGTGTGGCTGGAACAACTGGGTCTGTGTACCAATTAGACTTTGGAACAGACAGACACAACACAGCGGAAGCAAGATATACTCTGGGTTTGGTGGAGGTGGAACCCCAGAGCACAGTAAAAGCTGCTACCCGTGTCAAGTATAGTAATAGTTCACCTCATTGCCTCTACAGGAAAATCTAATGAATACTAAGTTATACTAACCAAGGAAGTTACTTTACTGTATAGCGCGAGATCTCGTGACCATAGGGTGGCGAGACTGCACCTGACTACTGATGAGCGATGACAGAGGGTCATCCTCATCCCCTGACTCGTCGGTGAAGCCATGAGTCAGCACTGCTGAGTCAGGAACTAGACCCGCTGAAGGCAGTTCTAATTCCTCTCTAGCATGATATTGTTTTAATTTATTTACATGAATTGTCCTTTCCACCTTGTCCTCCAATACCCCTTTTATGACAAGATTCACCGGCCCCGCCCTTTTAACTACTCTATACGGACCTCACCACCTCGGAGCCAGTTTCCTACTCTGATTGGCGGGCGCAGCCTCATTCACTCTCAATACGAGGCTTCCTTCCTTCAACTCAAGAGGGCGCACTTTCTTGTTATAAAATGAGCATATCGATTCCGTGCCTTCTTGGAAGCTTCAGCTGCAATATTCCACGCATTTCTCATTTTTCCAAGGACCTTTGAAGGATAGTCCTCCCCGTATGCAACGTTATGTCTGTTAAGCAGACCTGAGGGGAAATTGCATGAATTACCAGTAAACAAATGAGGGGTTGGGTGTTAATCGATTGGTGGATGGCAGTATTCAAGGCTAACTGAACATAGGGTAGGTGTTCATCCCAGGTGTTTGCGTCATGTTCAGCAAGGATTGCAAGCATATCCTTGACTGAACGATTAGTCCGTTCCGTCATTCCGTTTGCTTGTGGGTGGTAGGCTGTTGTAAAAGCCGAAGTTGTCTTTAAAATCTTACAAACTTCCCTAAATATATTCCCATTGAATTCTTGACCCCGGTCAGAGACTAGAACTTTAGGAGGTCCGAATACAGTAACGAACCTACGCAAGAACGCATCTGCAACCGTACAGAATCCTTCTGAGGTAATGCAACTAGTGTAGTGTACCTAGACAAATGGTCAACTAGCACCAACACGTATCTATTCCCTGAATGACTGTGATGTAAATTAATCAAATCGGCCCCCACACGGTCTAAAGGTTCACGAATTTCAGGAAATTCCCGAAGTGGGGCTTGTACCTTAAGGGTGCCTTTCCTCCTCTGGCAACGAGGGCACGACTTCACGAAATTGATTACTTCAGAAAGTAATCCTGGGAAACAAAATAGAGACTTTGCCTTTAAGTGGGTTTTAAAGACCCTCGGATGCCCTGCAATTTTAGATGCATGCGCAAGCTTTAATGCTGATGACCGCAACGCGTCCGGAATAACTAGTTGAAATACTGCCCTATCATTCTGGCTATTAACATAATACAGGACGCCCTGTTTCATTTCAAAATCATGAATAGGTAAACTATTTTTCTTTTTCGGGTATTTTCCTCCCTCTAAATACTCAATAATTTCTTTCCATCTAGGCTCGCTCATCTGGTATTCTCTCATTTTATCTGATGGAATTGTTTCAATATTTTCATTAACTTGAACTGCCGCTATGTTTCTTTGCGTATCTGGCACAACATGTGCTGGACCAGGCTTGTACAAAATCTGGAATGAGTGGGCCGAAAGTTCGTGAAGCCAGCGTGACATTCATGGGCATTTTGTTCGCTTTTTAAATATGTGTGTCAATGCTCGATGGTCTGTGTAAATTCAAACCCGTTCTCGCACTTCGTATAGTCAATATTGACTTATTAATACATGCATATGTGACATACTAACCTACTAGTTTACCTTGAAAAGCTTCATAGAAAACACCGACCTTACCTAACATTCTTAGTATGTTAAGATAAGCATGTTATTGCTTCGTAATTACATTATTACTTAACCTATTATAGGTTTAGGTTAAGTAATAATTGTAATTACGAAGTAATAAATGCTTATCTAACATACTAAGAAGGTTAGGTAAGGTCGGTGTTTCTATGAAGCTTTTCAAGGTAAACTAGTATGTTTAGTATATCACATATGCACGTATTTAATAAGTCAATATTGACTGTAAGAAAGTGCGAGAACGGTTGGTAAATTACAAAGGGCCGCTGAAATAGGTAAGGTTCGAAGTACCTAATTGATTCTACTACTGCCAGTGCCTCCCGATCCGTAGCTGAATAGCGAACTTCAGGTCCTTTGACCTTTCTACTGAAATAGGCTACCGGATGGGGTAAATTATCCGCATCTCGCTGAATTAAGCACCCGCCAAAAGCTATGCCGCTGGCGTCAGTGTGCACTTCCCACTCTTTCTCCAAATCAGGAATAGCCAATACCGGTGTCGTGATTAGTTGGTCTTTCAGCTTGCGATAGGCTTCGTCATGCTCAGATTTCCACACAAACTTCGCATTTTTCTTTGTCAGATCAGTCAGGGGTGCTGAAATGCCAGCGAAACCTTCAATATGACAACGAAAATATCCGGCCACCCCCAAAAACCTACGCACGTCCTTTGCTGTCCTTGGAGTAGGCATGTCAGCAATGGCGCGGCAAGAGTCTGGGTCAGGTCGGATACCATCTGGGCACACCTGGAACCCCAGAAATTTGAATTTCTGAGCCGCCAGGGTGCACTTCTGAACGCTCAGCTTGAAACCGGCCTGATCTAACAACGTCAAAATCTCAGTTAAGTCCCGTAGGTGTTCCTCAAACGTCCTGGAATGTATCACATCATCCAGGTACGCTAAAGAATGCCTACCCAGGACCAGACTGAATATGAAGTTTATGGCCCTCTGAAACGACGAAGTGCTGTCTTTAAACCAAACGGCATCCTACGGAATTGATAAGTGTGCCTACCATCCGAGAATGCTGTTTTATCCCTATCCTGTTCTGCCACCGGAATCGCCCAATATGCCGATTTCGCGTCAAGAGTTGAGAAATACTTAGCAGCACAAATTGATCTATTATCTCTGTATTCGGGGAACGGATACACATCACCCTTAGTTATTTCGTTCACCTTCCGGTAGTCAACACAGAAACGATAACTACCGTCCGGTTTCCGAACTAGCACAACAGGAGAGAGCCGGTGACGTACTAGGCTCTATCACGCCCTGCCTCAACATTTTCTGGCACTCCTCCCTGATAACGTTCTTTGCCTGTTCCGGCAACCTCCACTGTCTCGTGTACACAGGCAAATGATCACCAGTTGGAATGGTGTGCTCAATCTTATCAAGGAGACCAATCTGGTCATCCTCTGTCGCAAATAATTCGGGAATTTTCGCAAAACTCCTCTCAGTGCCTTCCTATCCGCCTGTGTAACATGTTGCAAATCAATGCTGAAATTAATTTTTCTACCTCTTCTACATTCTGTGCAACATTTCTCGTCTCGTACTGTACTTTGGATGGTGTGTTAGTATCTATCATGTTTAATGCACTACATTGTGCAGTGACGGTTGGCGTCTCAGCTGACTCATGGTGAAAGATTTCTGTGTCCTCCACCATGGTTCCCTGAGATACCCTTCACCTGCCCTGAAGCGAAAAGTCTTATGTGAAAGATTGACAACTGGAATGAGTGCACCTTTATCGAGCACTACAATTAAGTGATGAGGAATTAATGAGCTATCACATCTCCAGCACCTGAAATGTGGTACCTGGTTGTATGTGACGTCCTCACGCTACTTTAATAAATTTAACAGAATGTGGTGGCAACTCTGTTTGGTCAATGCATGCAATGCGCA
>WNGS01137651.1:0-30213 GCA_020271785.1 Procambarus virginalis
TTCCAGGTCTTTTTCTCTAGACGTTATAGGGTGGTAATATTCCTTCAGCGTGGGGGCCGGTCTTGGAGCGAGACATGAACCCAGCGATAGGTGATGTAAATGGGATTTCGATGTAGATTCAATTTATAACGTATTTAAGAATATTCTAAACAAAGCACAGGAACGTAGTATACCACACAAATTGAATAGATCGATTACTAATGACCCAAAGTGGATAACAAAGAATTTGAAGAATCTTATAGGTAAAAAGAGAGCTTGGTACAAGAGGATTAAAAATGGGGAGGTCACTTTAGAACAGGAATTCGTACAACTAGTTAGAAATGTTAAAAAAGAGATAAGGAAAGCAAAAAGAAACTATGAAGTTCGTATAGCAGGGCAAGCAAAGACAAATCCTAAAGGTTTTTTTCAGTTATATCGAACTAAGACTAGGGAAAGGATAGGTCCATTAAAAACTGAGACAGGTCAAATAACAGATAGTGATGAAGAGATGAGTAGTATTTTTAATAAATATTTTGTATCTGTATTTACTAAAGAGGAACTTAACAATATGCCTTCAGCCCAACAAGTCTATGTGGGTGGGGACGAGGACAGGTTGACGAGTTTAGCAGTTACCAGGGAGGATGTTCTTAAACAAATAGTAAAACTCAAACCAAACAAATCCCCAGGGCCGGATGAAGTGTTTGCCAGAGTGCTGAAAGAATGCAAAGAGGAGCTTTGTGACCCACTGTCAATCATATTTAATAAATCAATAGAGTCAGGCAGAGTGCCAGAGTTTTGGAAAGTTGCTAATGTGATACCAGTTTTTAAGAAAGGAGATAGATCACTTGCGTCTAACTATCGACCAATTAGCCTAACGTCTATTGTGGGAAAGTTACTCGAATCTATAATAGCAAATAAAATTCGTCTTCATCTTGAAAAACATAAATTAATAATTGAGTCGCAACATGGTTTTATAAATGGCCGTTCATGTTTAACAAATTTGTTATCTTTTTATTCTAGCATAGTTGAGGCAGTTGATAGTGGTAAGGATTGTGATGTTGTGTACCTTGACTTTAGCAAAGCTTTCGATACAGTGCCACATGAAAGACTGATTAAAAAGATAGAGGCTCATGGTATTGGGGGTGCTATATTAAGCTGGATTAGGGCATGGCTATACCAAAGGAAACAGAGAGTTAGTATAAATGGAGTCAAGTCAGAGTGGGAAAATGTTGTAAGTGGAGTGCCTCAAGGCTCTGTCTTGGGACCTCTGTTGTTTATAATATATATAAATGATTTAGATTCAGGTTTGAGTAGCAACATTTGCAAATTTGCCGATGATACGAAAATCGGTAGGGAAATTAATTCGGAGGAGGACTCACTATCACTTCAAGTTGATCTAGATAGGGTTTTGAAATGGTCAAAGGACTGGCAGATGCAGTTTAATGCTGATAAATGTAAAGTTCTGAGGCTAGGTAATGATGATAGAGTTACAAGATACGAGCTAGATGGTGTTGAGATTGCGAAGTCGGATTGCGAAAGGGATCTGGGAGTTATAATTAGTAAGAATTTAAAACAAAAGGATCAATGCATAAATGTTCGTAATAAGGCAAATAGGACACTCGGATTTATTAATCGCAGCGTAAGTAACAAGACACCTGGTGTGGTTCTCAAGCTATATCTTGCTCTGGTTAGGCCCCATTTAGATTATGCAGTTCAGTTTTGGTCGCCATATTATAGAATGGATATAAATTCACTTGAACGTGTCCAGCGTAGGATGACTAAGTTAATTCCCCAAATTAGAAATCTTTCATATGAAGAAAGATTAACAAAGCTTAATTTGCATTCACTGGAAAGGCGAAGAGTTAGGGGTGACATGATAGAGGTTTACAAGTGGATGAATGGACATAACAAAGGGGATATTAATAGGGTATTGAAAGTATCAACACAGGACAGAACGCGAAACAATGGGTATAAATTGGATAAGTTTAGATTTAGGAAAGACTTGGGTAAATACTGGTTCAGTAACAGGGTTGTTGATTTGTGGAACCAATTACCGCGTAACATTGTGGAGGTGGGGTCCCTCGATTGTTTCAAGCAAGGGTTGGACATGTATATGAGTGGGATTGGGTGGTTATAAATAGGAGCTGCCTCGTATGGACCAATAGGCCTTCTGCAGCTGCCTTTGTTCTTATGTTCTTATGTTCTTATATTGGCCTTTCGGTTTCCTGGCTCTTGTTCTCATTTCTATCACCTTGCACTTGTTAGTGTTGAACTCTAGCACCCATTACTTAGACCATCTCTGCAATCTGTTCAATTTCTCCTGGAGAATCTACACGGAACCAACACGGGAAAATAATATTTTAGATTTAGTGTTAACTAATAGGGAAACACAAATTAATGACATCGAAATAGGGAGTGAGCTAGGGAACAGTGATCACAAAGAAATCAGATTTAGCATAGAATGGAATAGACCTGTAGGAGAAAATTCTGTTAAAGTGCCAGATTTTCGAAAAGCTGATTTTAATAGCCTAAGAAATTTTTTGGGTCAAATTGATTGGAAAGTCTTGGGTATGGGGTGTGGGCCGGACTTGGAGCGAGACATGAACCCAGTGATAGGTGATGTAAATGGGGATGTCGATGTGGATTCAATATATAACTTATTTAAGAATATTCTAAACAAAGCACAGGAACGTAGTATACCACACAAATTGAATAGATCGAATACTAATGACCCAAAGTGGATAACAAAGAATTTGAAAAACCTTATAGGTAAAAAGAGAGCTTGGTACAAAAGGATTAAAAATGGGGAGGTCACTTTAGAACAGGAATTCGTTCAACTGGTTAAAAATGTTAAAAAAGAGATAAGGAAAGCAAAAAGAAACTATGAAGTTCGTATAGCAGGGCAAGCAAAGACAAATCCTAAAGGGTTTTTTCAGTTATATCGAACTAAGACTAGGGAAAGGATAGGCCCATTAAAAACTGAGACAGGTCAAATAACAGATAGTGATGAAGAGATGAGTAGTATTTTTAATAAATATTTTGTATCTGTATTTACTAATGAGGAACTTAACAATATGCCTTCAACCGAACAAGTCTACGTGGGTAGGAACGAGGACAGGTTGACGAGTTTAGCAGTTACCAGGGAGGATGTTCTTAAACAAATAGAAAAACTCAAACCAAACAAATCCCCAGGGCCGGATGAAGTGTTTGCCAGGGTGCTTAAAGAATGCAAAGGGGAGCTTTGTGACCCACTGTCAATCATATTTAATAAATCAATAGAGTCAGGCAGAGTGCCAGAGTTTTGGAAAGTTGCTAATGTGATACCAGTTTTTAAGAAAGGAGATAGATCACTTGCGTCTAACTATCGACCAATTAGCCTAACGTCTATTGTGGGAAAGTTACTCGAATCTATAATAG
This sequence comes from Procambarus virginalis, assembly GCA_020271785.1. Lineage (NCBI taxonomy): Eukaryota > Metazoa > Arthropoda > Malacostraca > Decapoda > Cambaridae > Procambarus > Procambarus virginalis. Next base: position 3,397 of record WNGS01137651.1, read on the forward strand.
CAAATAAAATTCGTCTTCATCTTGAAAAACATAAATTAATAATTGAGTCGCAACATGGTTTTATAAATGGCCGTTCATGTTTAACAAATTTGTTATCTTTTTATTCTAGCATAGTTGAGGCAGTTGATAGTGGTAAGGATTGTGATGTTGTGTACCTTGACTTTAGCAAAGCTTTCGATACAGTGCCACATGAAAGACTGATTAAAAAGATAGAGGCTCATGGTATTGGTGGTGCTATATTAAGCTGGTTCAGTAACAGGGTTGTTGATTTGTGGAACCAATTGCCGCGTAACATTGTGGAGGTCGGGTCCCTCGATTGTTTCAAGCGCGGGTTGGACATGTATATGAGTGGGATTGGGTGGTTATAAATAGGAGCTGCCTCGTATGGGCCAATAGGCCTTCTGCAGTTACCTTTGTTCTTATGTTCTTATGTTCTTATGTAATCTTACATTCCTCATCTGTCTCAACCCTCCTCATTAGTTTTGCATCATCTGCAAACATTGACATAAAAGACTCGACTCCTGCAGTCGTCATTTACATAAATGAGAAATAGTATGGGCCCAGCACCGATCCTTGAGGCACCCCGCTTGTTACTCTACGCCAGTCCCACTCCTCGCCCCCTCACTGTCACTCTGACACCTGTCACGTAATTCCTTACCCATGATAATGCATTTCCGTCTATTCCCACGTGCCTCTCAAGTTTGTATAATAGCTTTCTGTGTAGTACTGTATCAAAGGCTTTTTAGCAGTTCAAAAATATGCAATCTGCCCGTCCTTCTCTGTCATGCCCTATTTTCGTTAAATTATCATAAAACTCCAGGAGGTTCATCAGGCATGACTTCCCTACTCTAAAGCCATGTTGTTGTTTAACTACAAACCTAATTCTTTCTAGGTGTGCAACTTGTCTAATCATATTATTCTTTCAAATACTTTGCAAGGGATGCTTGTGAGTGGCACTGGTCTCTAGTTAAGTGCCTCTTCTCTATCTCCTTTCCTGTAAATTTTCACCTCATTTGTCTTCTTCCAGCATTTTAGCATTTCCCCTGTGTAAGTGACTCATTATAGATTAGTGCGATAGTAATGCTGAAGGTATGTGCTGCTTCTTTTAACACCAATTGTGATATTCTATCTGGCCCAAGTTACATCCAGTGATGCTTGCTGTATTCTTACTTCCTCTGCTGTTATCTCAATATTTATTGGTTTCTCATCATGGGCTGCTTCCTCATCTAGTTCTGGGAGCTGTTAAGGCTCAATAGTTAACACTCCACGGAAGCTGGCACTGAGCTCCTCAGAAATTTCTTTTATCATTTTCTATATACTGGCCTCCCCTTTTTCGTAACCTGATCACTTGGTCATTCACTGTCATTTTCCTTCTTATATGGCTAAGTAGAAGTTTCGGTTGGCGCATTGCTTTTGAGGCAATATCATTATCATAGTTTCTTTCTCTCAATCTTCTTATGTTTATTTAGTCATTCCTCACCCTGTTGCATTTATTCCGGTTTACCTCTGTCCTTTGCCTTCTATATTTCTTCCACTCCCTCCTGGTTTTTGCTTTTGCTTTCTGGCACTGTCTATTGAATCACGGGTTATTATATTTTCTCCTACATTTTGCCCTTAATGGTTGTATGAAGCTCTCTTCTGCCACTTTGCACCTCAGTTCTACTTGGTCCATCATTTCCTGGACCGTCTTCCCTTTAAGTTCCTCCTCCCATTGCACATTTCCCAGATACTTTCTTAATTTCATGTAACTTCCATTTTTCATGTAAGTGTGGTGGTGGTAGGTGAGTGTTTATGGCTCACATGTTGTTTAGAGTAAGGTGGTGGATGAATGTTCATGATTCTTATGTTGGTTACAGTAAGGCAGTGGATGAGTGCTTATGGTTCGAATGTTATAGTAAAGTTAGATACAATGAATTCTACAAGTTCATCTGAGTTGTTAACCCTTATTGAAAATCTAATTTATTTTGAAAGTACACATCAAATCAGCACTTGCTTATTCATGTGAATCATGAAAAGAAACAATTCAACAAATAATATTTATATACAGTTTACTTATCTAATAATGTGGTAACTCACTAACCCACACAAAACAAGCAACACAATGGATTTCAATTTTGCTTATTAGATTTTTGGTGTTTATGTAAGATAAGATCAGTGTTTATGAAAGAGTAATCAGAAGCCATCGTAGCCCAGCTGTGGGAGCGTCCTCCGCGGCCTTGCAGTCCGGAGTTCCACCCAAGTGGCGCACTCAGCTTCTTTTACTGCTCAAGTAATAAATGTTTTTTTTTTTGTTGCCTTAATTAATAAAATGTGAGTATTAATTTAGAAAGAATCTAGCAAATTATCACTTTTTATCAGACAATCTGTAGAGAAAATTGGAGATCAGATCAATATAGACGTTACTGTAGAACATTAGTATGTCTTACTGTGTTGCCTAGATAATAGTCTTTTGGTCACCTAAACGTTTCTCACAACTTTGATGTAAATTATTTGTCCATGTGCGCGTGCACCATCCTAGCAGTGTTCACCTTGTTGTGTTAACAGAACCAAGAAAAAGTCTCCTCGTCTCACCTCTGTTTAGTGCTTTGTATTTGTCAGTGTTAAAGGAAAATGACCTTCTGTCCGGCCACCGTCTGAGTGCATCTAGATCTCATTGTACTCTCCCATAAACGTCTTCGTTTCAAAATCTCAACAATTATGCATGATCCTCAAGAAAGGATTCTTAAGACTTTCTTTAGTTAGTTTTGTGATATATATCACAATCTGAATGACTCCAAATGATCTCGGGGGGGGGGGGGGTACACTACTTGCGTTTTTTAATACTTAGAGCTGTTCGCCGCTGATTTCTCTTCTTTCAGCATTACCCTCTATTTTCAACCAATGATATGTTCTCTCCTCCACACCACCACTCTTTTAGTTATGTTATCCTGGTTATCAATTTTGGGATGGGGACCTACAAAATTGAATTGCGTTACACGTTTGTTGATAATCAAGGAAAATAACGCCAGCTCCCATTAGTTTTATCATTTTTATTTAAATTTAACGCTGATAAATACGTAGGGCATTATCTTCCTTAACTAAATCCATGTTATTTCAAATTTCAAATTTCATGTTGATACTTTGAGAGATCTCTTCCTCTCTTAAGTGTTTCAATATACGTTTCCTTACAAGCTTCTCTAGCACGTATCTGAGAATGGTCGATAATGAAGCTACTGTGTAGTTTAGTGGCTCCTATGTCCTTTCATTGTGGCCTATTGGAACTACGTTGGCTGTTTTCCGTTCCTTTGGCAACTCCCTCTTTTTCGCTGATTAGTCGAAGAGTTAATGGGAGGCCCATGTCCGCAGGTACAACTTCTAGTCTACACAAATACCATTTGTTGCTTACATTATATTGGTGGGTTAGTGTTTATGACTCGCAAGATACTTGGAGTAAAGTGGTGAGTGAGTGTTGGAGCATCTACATTTAACAGTATTTTTGTCATGGGTGATTTTAATTTTAGTGGAATAAACTGGGTGAACAAAACAGGGAATAATGATGCAGAAGATTTTCTAGAATTAATTGATGATTGCTTTCTTACGCAACATGTTAAGGAACCAACGCAGGGAAATAATATTTTGGAATTATTGTTAACTAACAGGGAAACACAAATTAAGGACATGGAAATAGGGAGTGAGCTAGGGAACAGTGATCATGAAGAAATCAGATTTAGCATAGAATGGAATAGATCTGTAGGAGAAAATTCTGTTAAAGTGCCTGATTTTCGAAAAGCTGATTTCAATAGCCTAAGAAAATTTTTTGGTTCAAATAGATTGAAAAGTCTGAGCGATGGGGTGTGGGCTAGACGTGAACCCAGCGACAGGTGACGTAAAAGGGGATTTCGATGTGGATTCAAAATATAACCTATTTAAAAATATTCTAAGTAAAGCCCATGAACGTAGTATACTATAAATTGAATAGATCGAATACTAATGATCCAAAGTGGATAACAAAGGATCTGAAGAACCTTATAGGTAAAAAGAGAGCGTGGTACAAAAGGATTAAGAATAATGAAGTTAGTTTAGAACAGGAATTCGTACAACTGGTTAGAAATGTTAAAAAAGAGATAAAGAAAGCAAAAAGAAACTACGGAGTTCGCATAGCAGGGCAAGCGAAGACAAATCCTAAAGGGTTTTTCCAGTTATATCGAACTAAGACTAGGGAAAGGATAGGTCCATTAAAAACTGAGACAGGTCAAATAACGACTAATGACGAGGAGATGAGTAGAATTTTTAATAAATATTTTATATATGTATTTACTAAAGAGGATCTTATCAATATGCCTTCAGCCGAACGAGTATATGTGGTATGTGGGGTGGGGACGAAGACAGGTTGATTAGTTTAACAGTTACCAGAGAGGATGTAATTAAACATTAGAACATAAGAACAAATGTAACTGCAGAAGGCCTATTGGCCCATACGAGGCAGCTCCTATTTATAACCACCCAATCCCACTCATATACATGTCCAACCCACGCTTAAAACAATCGAGGGATCCCACGTCCACCACGTTACGCGGTAATTGGTTCCACAAATCAACAATCGTGTTACCGAACCAGTATTTACCCAAGTCTTTCCTAAACCTAAAATTATCCAATTTATACCCATTGTGTTTCGTGTTCTGTCTTGTGTTGATACTCTTAATATACCTATTAATATCCCCTTTGTCCATTTATCCACTTGTAAACTTCTATCATGTCACCTGTAACTCTTCGCCTTTCCAGTGAATGCAATTTAAGTTTTATTAATCTTTCTTCATATGAGAGATTTGGGAAATTAACTTTGCCATCCTACGCTGGACACGTTCAAGTGAATTTATATCCATTCTATAGTACGGCGACCAAAACTGAACTGCATAATCTAAATGGGGCCTAACCAGAGCAAGATATAGCTGAAGAACCACACCAGGTGTCTTGTTACTAACGCTTCGATTAATAAATCCGAGTGTCCTATTTGCTTTATTATGAACATTCATGCATTGATCCTTTTGTATTAAATTCTTACTAATCATAACTCCCAGGTCCCTTTCGCAATCCAACTTCGCAATCTCAACACCATCTAGCTCGTATCTTGTAACTCTATCATCATTACCTAGCTTCAAAACTTTACATTTACTAGCATTAAAATGCATCTGCCAGTCTTTTGACCTCTTTAAAACCCTATTTAGATCAACTTGAAGTGATAGCGAGTCTTCTTTCATGTTAATTTTTCACCGATTTTTGTATCAACTGCAAATTTGCAAATGTTGCTACTCAAACCCGAATCGAAATCATTTATATATATTATAAACAACAGAGGTCCCAGGACAGAGCCTTGAGGCACTCCACTAACAACATTATCCCACTCTGACTTAACCCCATTTAATATAGCACCCCCAATACCATGAGCCTCTAATTTTTTAATTAGTCTTTCGTGTGGCACTGTATCAAAAGCTTTGCTAAAGTCAATGTACACAACACCACAATCTTTACCACTATCAACTGCCTGAACTATGCTGGAATAAAAAGATAGCAAATTTGTTAAACATGAACGGCCATTTGTAAAACCATGTTGCGACTCATTTATTAATTTATGTTTTTCAAGATGAAGACGAATTGTATTTCCAGTTATCGATTCAAGTAACTTTTCCCACAATAGACGTTAGGCTAATTGGCCGATAGTTTGACCATTATTATTCAGCAATAATGGAGGGTTTGGTGAGGGAGTTGGTGAGTCTGGTTGGAGCTCTGAGGACAGAGCTGGATTCGTTGCGGGAGGAGGTAAGGCAGCTTAAGCAACGACAGGATGAAGCAAAGGAGGAGACCGGCATTAGGGAGACCCCGTCTTGGCATATTGTAAAAGACAGGGGTCTTAAGAAGACCTTGGGAAAAAAGACACCTAATATCATAAAAATTACAAACTCATTTGATGTGTTGGAGGACGAGTGCTGTGCTGAACCTATGGTTCAGCGTGGAGGTAAGGGCATAGCGGCGAGGAACATTGAAGCGCGGGTCCCTCAAAGTGCCCCAAGAGAAAAGGGAGGATCGAAGCGAATTTTGGTTGTGGGAGATTCCCAGGTGAGGTATTTGGACAGAACGTTTTGTGCCAGAGATAAAGGGAACAGATTAAGGGTTTGCTATCCTGGAGCTGGTATTGGAGATATTGTTGGAAACATGAAAGATATTATGACAGGAAATGGGAGCAAACCCATTATTTGTATTAGTGTAGGGGGGAAAATGATGTTGGGAGAGTTAGAAGTGAGGAACTAATACTGAAATTCAAGACAGCAATAGAATTAGTTAAGAGCAAGGGAGGAATCCCGATCATATGTGGCATTCTTCCAAGAAAGGGAGTGGGAAATGAATGGATGTCGAGGGCACTTGGTGTCAATTGCAGGCTGGAAAGATATTGCAAATCTAATGCAATATCTTATATAGACAACTGGGAACACTTCTATGGAAGAAATGAAATGTATGCTCGGGATGGGGTGCATCTATCGAGAGCTGGGGTTGTTGCTGTTGCAAATTCGTTGGAAGAAGTGGTTAGAGGTGTTTGTTTGGGTTTAAACTGTTAGTAGATAGAGGTATGGGAATTGATTTGGAGGAAGGATGTAATAAAAGTATGTGTTTGCGGGAGAAAGGAATTGGCAAAATGATCAGGGAAAGAGAAGGGCCTCAAAATAACAATTCACTTAGGGTATATTACACAAACAGTAGAAGTCTAAGAAATAAAATTAACGAATTAAATGCTCTTGTCTGCACAGAAAAAATAGATATTATTGCACTTACCGAAACGTGGATGAATGTTGATAATAGAGAACTATTAGCCGAATATCAAATAAATGGATTTAAACTATTTCACACAGATAGATATATTAGACGAGGTGGTGGAGTAGCCATATACGTTAGGGACAATTTGAAATGTAGTCTCAAAGAGGGAATCAAAACTGAGCCACACACAGAAACTATTTGGATAGAATTAAACGAAAAAGCAAATAATATTATAATTGGAGTTATATATAGGCCACCAAATTTAGACAGAATGGAAGCAAAGCATCTATGGGATGAAATATCTAGGGCATCTAGATCTAACAGTATTTATGTCATGGGTGACTTTAATTTGAGTGGAATAAACTGGTTGAACAAAACAGGGAATAGTGAAGCAGAAGATTTTCTAGAATTAATTGACGATTGCTTTCTTACGCAACACATTAAGGAACCAACACGGGAAAATAATATTTTAGATTTAGTGTTAACTAACAGGGAAACACAAATTAATGACATCGAAATAGGGAGTGAGCTAGGGAACAGTGATCACAAAGAAATCAGATTTGGCATAGAATGGAATAGACCTGTAGGAGAAAATTCTGTTAAAGTGCCAGATTTTCGAAAAGCTGATTTTAATAGCCTAAGAAATTTTTTGGGTCAAATTGATTGGAAAGTCTTGGGTATGGGGTGTGGGCCGGTCTTGGAGCGAGACATGAACCCAGCGATAGGTGATGTAAATGGGGATTTCGATGTAGATTCAATTTATAACGTATTTAAGAATATTCTAAACAAAGCACAGGAACGTAGTATACCACACAAATTGAATAGATCGATTACTAATGACCCAAAGTGGATAACAAAGAATTTGAAGAATCTTATAGGTAAAAAGAGAGCTTGGTACAAGAGGATTAAAAATGGGGAGGTCACTTTAGAACAGGAATTCGTACAACTAGTTAGAAATGTTAAAAAAGAGATAAGGAAAGCAAAAAGAAACTATGAAGTTCGTATAGCAGGGCAAGCAAAGACAAATCCTAAAGGGTTTTTTCAGTTATATCGAACTAAGACTAGGGAAAGGATAGGTCCATTAAAAACTGAGACAGGTCAAATAACAGATAGTGATGAAGAGATGAGTAGTATTTTTAATAAATATTTTGTATCTGTATTTACTAAAGAGGAACTTAACAATATGCCTTCAGCCCAACAAGTCTATGTGGGTGGGGACGAGGACAGGTTGACGAGTTTAGCAGTTACCAGGGAGGATGTTCTTAAACAAATAGTAAAACTCAAACCAAACAAATCCCCAGGGCCGGATGAAGTGTTTGCCAGAGTGCTGAAAGAATGCAAAGAGGAGCTTTGTGACCCACTGTCAATCATATTTAATAAATCAATAGAGTCAGGCACAGTGCCAGAGTTTTGGAAAGTTGCTAATGTGATACCAGTTTTTAAGAAAGGAGATAGATCACTTGCGTCTAACTATCGACCAATTAGCCTAACGTCTATTGTGGGAAAGTTACTCGAATCTATAATAGCAAATAAAATTCGTCTTCATCTTGAAAAACATAAATTAATAATTGAGTCGCAACATGGTTTTATAAATGGCCGTTCATGTTTAACAAATTTGTTATCTTTTTATTCTAGCATAGTTGAGGCAGTTGATAGTGGTAAGGATTGTGATGTTGTGTACCTTGACTTTAGCAAAGCTTTCGATACAGTGCCACATGAAAGACTGATTAAAAAGATAGAGGCTCATGGTATTGGGGGTGCTATATTAAGCTGGATTAGGGCATGGCTATACCAAAGGAAACAGAGAGTTAGTATAAATGGAGTCAAGTCAGAGTGGGAAAATGTTGTAAGTGGAGTGCCTCAAGGCTCTGTCTTGGGACCTCTGTTGTTTATAATATATATAAATGATTTAGATTCAGGTTTGAGTAGCAACATTTGCAAATTTGCCGATGATACGAAAATCGGTAGGGAAATTAATTCGGAGGAGGACTCACTATCACTTCAAGTTGATCTAGATAGGGTTTTGAAATGGTCAAAGGACTGGCAGATGCAGTTTAATGCTGATAAATGTAAAGTTCTGAGGCTAGGTAATGATGATAGAGTTACAAGATACGAGCTAGATGGTGTTGAGATTGCGAAGTCGGATTGCGAAAGGGATCTGGGAGTTATAATTAGTAAGAATTTAAAACAAAAGGATCAATGCATAAATGTTCGTAATAAGGCAAATAGGACACTCGGATTTATTAATCGCAGCGTAAGTAACAAGACACCTGGTGTGGTTCTCAAGCTATATCTTGCTCTGGTTAGGCCCCATTTAGATTATGCAGTTCAGTTTTGGTCGCCATATTATAGAATGGATATAAATTCACTTGAACGTGTCCAGCGTAGGATGACTAAGTTAATTCCCCAAATTAGAAATCTTTCATATGAAGAAAGATTAACAAAGCTTAATTGCATTCACTGGAAAGGCGAAGAGTTAGGGGTGACATGATAGAGGTTTACAAGTGGATGAATGGACATAACAAAGGGGATATTAATAGGGTATTGAAAGTATCAACACAGGACAGAACGCGAAACAATGGGTATAAATTGGATAAGTTTAGATTTAGGAAAGACTTGGGTAAATACTGGTTCAGTAACAGGGTTGTTGATTTGTGGAACCAATTGCCGCGTAACATTGTGGAGGTGGGGTCCCTCGATTGTTTCAAGCATGGGTTGGACATGTATATGAGTGGGATTGGGTGGTTATAAATAGGAGCTGCCTCGTATGGGCCAATAGGCCTTCTGCAGCTGCCTTTGTTCTTATGTTCTTATGTTCTTATGTTCTATGATGGGCGCTCATTCGATCTTCCTGGAGATGGTGGGTTGGTAACCTTCTCCGACCGTTGTGGAGCCACGACGTATGTGGCAGTTCATGGGATGCCTTTTGAGTTCCCTGTGGATCTCCTACGTCGGTACTTTGCCCGGTTTGGGCGGGTTCTACATGTGAGGATGAATGCTGTCCATACCGGGAGATGGACACTCCCGGTATGGCGCACTCTCGTCATGCGCGTCCGGGATTCTGTGCCGTCCTCCATCATGTTGTTGGGGTTCCCGATTCGTGTTTTTCTCGCAGGACAACCTCGGACTTGTTTCCGGTGCGGCCTACCGGGTCACCTGGCCGCGGGTTGTGAGGAGCGCCGAGTCGCCCCTGTTAACCTCTTCCAGGAGGAGGATTTTCCCCCGCTGTCGGCCCCGGACCTGTCTCAACGTGATGGACCGGGTGTTGATTCTCTGCTGGTTTCTGCCCCGTGTTGGATGGTGGTGTGGATGTTGACTTGGGGGTTGGGGCGGCCCCGCCCCCACCACCGGCTTCCACGCCTCCGACGTCCCTGCCCCTGTCGCCCCAGCGACAGGGGCACGGCCGCCCGTGCCTGCTACATCCCTACACGTGGCGTCTCCTGTCCCTTTGGATGTTAGCGGCGAGGAGTCTCCTGCGATGTGTGGTCTGGTGCTCCCGGCCGTGGAGGCTGCGGCTCTCAGGGGGCCGGGCCTTGAAGGCGCGTCCATCGGAGTGTTCTGCTGTGTTACAGGATGATGGGGGTGATAGCTCAGATGACCGGCAGCCCATCTCCAAGCGCTGGAGGCGGGTCCCGAGTGTGTCTCTCCTTCGTGGGGTGCCTTGGGTGGAGGTGGAAGAGTACATTAATCCGACGTCTCCTGCCGAGGTTGGTGGTGCTTTGGGGGGCTTTGTGCTTCCTCCGGAGTCGCTCCCTATGCCTACTGCTGATGACTCCCTAAGGTGGGAGGTTGCTCCTGCCGACCGGGACCTCGTCGTGGTCTTACGGAATGATGTGCACCAAGGTGGCTCTGCTCCTGTGCTCGGTGGCGGGAGCCCCGACTCGTCTGTGTCCTCTGCGGGTTCCCCTAATGTACAGCCCCGTGTGTAGCCTCGTGAGAGACCTCGTGCACTGGCCGGTACAAAGCCCTGTGTGGCGTCCGGAGAACCTCCCAGTGCCGATACAATTGCGAAACCACCTAGTGTGGACGGTGGTCTTCTTATACTGTGCTTATACACAGGGCCAGCGCGCAGCCCTGTGCTCGCGGCTGATGGGAGCGTGGTCCCTAAGTCACGGGTTTTGGACCTCGTTTGGGACGACCGGGTGCGTGATGGTCCGTGGTGCTCGTCGACTATTTGGGTACCGAGGTTGAAGGGGTTTATTTATGGGGTGCCTGATTGGATGCCTCTGCCTTGTGCGTCTCCTGGTAGACCAGTGTCCGAAGACTTCCAGCTGATCTGGGAGGCGTACTGCTTGCGCTTTCCGGCAAAGGAGTTTCCGGACAAGTATCGTCAGTGCCTGTGTTTACTTGTATACTCTATGTCTGTTTATTTTGTTACCGTGTCTGCGGTTCTATGTCTGGTTTGTCTCCGTGTTTGGTTTCGCCCTGTTGGGCGGTGTGTTTGTGTGTGTGTTCTGAGTGCACTTTTTTTGGTTGTGCTTTGCTTGTGTTGTTTCTAGGGCTGTTTGTGTGTGTGTGTGTTTGTTTGCCGGTTCCTGCGTGTACCGGTTATGATTTCCTGTCTGTCTTGGCTTGTAGTAATGCTTGTGTAGCCCTACAAGCTGGCTTGTTACTAGATTTGTATTTATTTTGTACCATGTCATTCTGTGTCTTTTTCATGTTTCCTGTTGTACGCTTATTTGTTTTTCTGTTTTATGTTTCCTTTCTGTTGTTCTCATGTTTGTTCTTTATGGATCACTGCTTGTGCTGTTTTGACTAGCTGTTTTTATGTGTATTTAATGTACTTTTCCTATGTATTTTTTTGTTCTTTGTTTTACCTTTTATGTTATGTTGCTCTGTGTTACTTGTTATGTGTTGTTGTCATTCTGTGTTCCTTGTTTTGTGTTGTCATTCTGTGTTCCTTGTTATGTGTTGTTGTCATTCTGTGTTCCTTGTTATTCTGTGCTTTACTGTTTTATATGGTTGAATGTACGCTGTTTTACTTTGTTTTAACAATAAAAAGAAAAATAAGGGCATGTAGCGAGTAATCCGTATACTCGCTCCATTATCTCATTATCTTAATGGCGTAACTAATTAGCACAAACTACACAAGCTATAATCCTATCCTTAATTACAGGTAACAGTTCTCACATCCTCCTATCCTAGTAGAGAAAGGTGAGGGGTAGTCACCAAATATTAGGAAGCGATATGAGAGTAGACAGCACCATCTGGTCACCATTTGGTCCGGGAGACATCTCCCGTCACGCAGGGTGCAGTCGCGCCTCCACAGATCTCCAGTATCAGCTCTTGATACTGGTAATGGCTCAAAAGGGCCACCACTTACGGGCTATTCATGCCCGTGCCACCTCTTTGGTGGCTTAATCTTCATCAATCAATCGAGAGTAGACAACGGCACAATTTCCAGTCAAGAATGTAGCACTCTGCGTAGGCAGTTCTGATCGTCTCCAAGACGCTACAGTTTCGACGGGGAACAGACAGCAGACTAGGACCGCATCGAGCTACAACGCTCTCCCACATAAGAGCTCCGCAACTCCGGCCTCACTCAGCTCTCTGTTCTGCTCCAAGCTCCGGCTCAACGTATATCCAGGACTACTAAATAAATATGAAACTCACTAAACACTGTGTATCTAATCTACCCAACAACGTAACATAAACGTACGTTACAGGCAAAAATTTTCGTACTTGAAAATGGTAGCGCCTCACGAAATTTTCCTACTCCCTTATTGTTTTCTGTTTTGGGTCTTCTGGTAGGTTGGGTTAAAAGCACTATAGTACGACAGTTTCTCGACGTTGGGAAACCTTAGGAGGACGGGCTGCTATATAATACTTTGTGAGTCATGACTAATTAGGAAGAGTCATGGTCAGTGTGTGGGGTCACCCGCTGGGGTCACAACGGTCTTCAGGTCGACCCCATCGTATCACAACTTCCTTTTACCTTAAGTCAATATTTTAATATAAATTCCCAAAACAGGTAATAAACTCAGCAACCGAACAAGTTGAATAAAGTCCTGAACAACAGATGAAACATAAAGTCACCTCAGAAGTTTGGCTTCAATAACAATTAGAAGCGACTCAGACTAAAAGATATAACTGGGGTTTAAATGATACTAAATATGTAAAGTCCATATTAAGTTCCAAGTGCTACTTGGAACTTTTTGTTCTGAGTAGATGAATCTCAAGCAATAACAACTTTACATACAGAATATAATATTTAATTGCGAAATTTCTACGGGATATTATTACAACAGGCTATTATTGTATGTTATTACTGCAGGTTATTATTACAACAGACTATTATTGTATGTTATTACTGCAGGTTATTATTATAACAGGCTATTATTGTATGTTATTACTGCAGGTTATTATTACAACAAGTTATTATTGTATGTTATAACTGCAGGTTATTATTACAACAGACTATTATTGTATGTTATTACTGCAGGTTATTATTACAACAGGCTATTATTGTATGTTATTACTGCAGGTTATTATTACAACAGGCTATTATTGTATGTTATTACTGCAGGTTATTATTACAACAGGCTATTATTGTATGTTATTACTGCAGGTTATTATTACAACAGACTATTATTAAATGTTATTACTGCAGGTTATTACTACAACAGACTATTATTAAATGCTATTACTAAGGGTTATTATTACACCAGTTATTATTGAAGGTTATTACTGTGAGTTATTATTACAACAGGCTATTGTCATAGGTTATTATTGCAAGTTATAATTGTAGGTTGTTATACCAGCTTGCTGTTCATTCAGGATATTTAGACTGATTATTGAGGCGGGTTATTATACCAACAGGTGTGTCTAGGGGTCTCTCGAGATGATTTCTGGGCTTAGCGTACCTTGTGGCCCGGTCCTCGATCAGGCCTTTTAGTTACACACCCCCAGGAAGCAGCCCGTAGCAGCTGACTAACTCTCATGTACCTATATAATGCTAAGTGAACAGATGCATCAGGGTGAAAGAAACTGTGCCCATTTGTTTTTGCCTCCAACGGGGATCGAACCCGGAACCTTAGGACTACGAATTCCGAGCGCTGTCCACTCAGCTGTCAGGCCCCTTTAATGTAACAACTGATTGTTAAGTCTGATCATTTACACAAACTGATGTGTTTGGTTATTTCATCAGGCTATTACGAAATGATTATTAGGCTAGATAAGACGGGTTACTGAGGCGGGGAATTACGATTTTCTATTTATACAGGGTGTTACAGCATGTTTGTGTTGCATAATTTGTGCTTGATATTATCTGGAATTATTTATGTTATTTCTGCTTGCTAAATACTTCCGGCTATTATGTTGTTTTATTACTATAAGTTATTAAGGCGAGTTATTAAGGCAAACATTTTCAAAAGGGTATTAATTTTGGTCAATACTGCAATTTATTGCTACTATTCTTTACAGCTTGTATTTACCCGAGATAACTACGAGCGGTTATCATAGCATGATAATACTGCAGTTTCTCAAAGCTGATTATTTTCATTAGTTATTTTTTCAAGCTTTTAATAAATTCCTAACACGTAATAAATTTTAAATTAGACACGAGGAGCTGCAAGATGATGCGACGTGATGCCAGAATACAATTTGTACTTGTAATATTGCACATGGAAAATATTATACCTTAGTCAATAAATTAAAATGGATTGCAATAACATATTTCTTTTGAGAAAGATTGCTTTGGAAGGCTATTTTGGCGAGTTATCATTAATGGCTTTTGTTGCTGTAATTATGATTAGCAATTTCTGCAGGCTTTTACAGCAAAATATTGCCAAAGGCATTGTTACTGCCTGCATGAGCCAGTAATCATGTTTTTTCTGCTTAATGGGCCGTAGAGCCTCTTCTTCTATGATCCCACCCCAAGTCAATGGTAAGTTCTCAACAATTGGCGGTAGCAAGTAACTGTGCAAGGAATAAAGAGGATAAACAAGACTAAATAACACCTTTACCAACGTATTATACATTTCATATAACTACACATATGAACACAGTGTCTTTCACACAGAACACTTAATATATCTGCAGTGTTCTTCAAATCCCGGCGAGTCCATTATCTTCAAGTATACGTCATCCACGTCCAAGGGTCACAACACCTACGAGTTCACCTTACTCAACATGGGCCAGTACCCAGACCATATCTTAAGGAGGTCAAAATACCCCACGTCTCCTCTCCAGAAACACGCTGACAGGGGTCACAAGTAATATGTCCAGGGGTCTGTACCCTGGCAGGAGTTTGACTGCACACTGGCAACACTTCTCAGTAGACGACCAGTGCTGTCGTTTTGTAACTCCTCTTGGCCAAATCTCGGGTACGTCGGTCCACACAACACTACACAATTTCCAGTTATTCCAGTTCTGGAAACTGGAAAATATTGGAGGGGTGACAGGTAAGCTTCTAACATGGAAGAAAAATTTTCTGACTGATAGAAAAATGAAGGCAGTGATCAAAAGCAATGTATCGGACTGGAGAAATGTCACAAGTGGAGTACCACAGGGTTCAGTTCTTGCGCCAGTGATGTTTATTGTCTACATAAATGATCTACCAGTTGGTATACAGAATTATATGAACTTGTTTACTGATGATGCTAAGATAATAGGAAGGATAAGAAACTTAGATGATTGTCATGCCCTTCAAGATGACCTGGACAAAATAAGTATATGGAGCACCATTTGGCAAATGGAATTTAATGTTAATAAATACCAAGTTATGGAATGTGGAATAGGAGAACATAGACCCCACACAACCTATATATTATGTGAGAAATCTTTAAGAATTCTGATAAAGTAAGAGATCTAGGGGTGGTTCTAGATAGAAAACTATCACCTGAGGACCACATAATGAATATTGCGCGAGGAGCCTATGCCACGCTTTCTAACTTCAGAATTGCTTTTAAATACATGGTTGGCGATATACTAAAGAAATTTTTCACGACTTTTGTTAGGCCAAAGCTAGAATATGCAGCGGTTGTGTGGTGCTCATATCTTAAGAAGCACATCAACAAACTGGAAAAGGTGCAAAGACATGCTACTAAGTGGCTCCCAGAACTGAAGGGCAAGAGCTACGAGGAGAGGTTAGAGGCATTAAATATGCCAAAACTAGAAGACAGAAGAAAAAGATGTGATATGATCACTACATACAAAATAGTAACAGGAATTGATAAAATCGATAGGGAAGATTTCCCGAGACCTGGAACTTTAAGAACAAGAGGTCATAGATTTAAACTAGCTGAACACAAATCCCGAAGAAATATAAGAAAATTCACTTTCGCAAACAGAGTGGTAGACGGTTGGAAAAAGTTAGGTGAGGAGGTGGTGGAGGCCAAGACCGTCAGTAGTTTCAAAGCGTTATATGACAAAGAGTGCTGGGAAGACGGGACACCACGAGCGTAGCTCTCATCCTGTAACTACACTTAGGTAATTACACTTAGGTAATTACAATTACGACAGCCAACACACTGTTTACTACCGACGGCGACTACTTGTCCTCAAAGTAACAAGTCATGAGTTCTGGACAGCCCAATGGTGAATCACCTTCCAAAGTACCAGAGAACCTCCTCGTCACCTTTGTGGACACTATACTCATTAGCCAGCCAGAAAGTATACAAGGGTAACATAGGGTGGCAGCCATTCACCTGGGAACTGAAAATATAATCGGATGTACAATTTAGATGGAGTTGATACCATTACTTCACTCACCAGAGGTCCTCATCATCGACCCCACCGCCTAACTGTGGTGTGAACAAGAACCTTTCATAGATGGCGCTGAACTTGCCAGACCTCCGTCAACAGATGGCGTTGTCTGCGTCTCGCCTCAAGCCTTAGAGTTGGAGTGCACGTCTATAGATGGCTTTGCTATCGCCACACCTCACTCCAGAGGTGTTGATATCGTAACAGGCATAAACAGCAAGAATTTAATGTTATTTGGGCAGATAATTACTGCTAGTTATAACTTCTAGTTATTAGTTATGTTATAGGAACAGGTTATAAGGTCTGGTTATGTTCGCAGGTTGTTAGACTGACAACTCCACAGTATACCTGAGAATGTGACTGCCAGACGAGGGCTTCTACAGGTTACATGAACATGTGGTTGCCAGGTAAACCAACATCACAGTGTACCTGACATCTTGGTTTACCAGACAAACAGTTCCCACAATACTGAGAACTTCTTGGTTGCCAGACTTGCCAGCTTCGTTGTAAACAAAACAATGCAGTTTCCAGTGAAGCAGCTTTGCAGTATACATGAAAACATCGCTACTAGGTTAATATCTCAAGAGTATACATTACCATCTCGTTTCCAGACAAGCGAATTCCACAAAATATATGACCTATTGGTTGCAAGACCAGCAGCTTCTCATGACCACGTGGCTGTCAGGTCAGTTCTACAGTATACATGACTTCGTGATGAACGTGCTACAAAGTATACATGATCACATGATATCAACAGTGCAACCGTTGATTAATGCCAACATAAGTAAACACACTGGTGACCTCTGATGACCCAGAGGTCATAACAGTCTTGACACGAGTCAACGTTTTCATTCTTAAAATAACAGGAGTCTTGTATTAAGACTTTTCTCATAAGTACTTGAGGGCAGTTTTCACTCCTTAATGGTTATCACTTCCTTCAGATAAAGGTTCTTAGTGTCACTTAGTGTTGAGGTGAAGGTCTATATACAACCCGTCCTCCAAATAGAACGTCGCATTTTGACGTATACTCTACCTAAGGCCAAAAACTGTCGTACTAGAAAATGGTAGCGGCTCGTGAAAATTTCATAATCTCCTATTTTCTGTTTTGGGTCCTCTTGTGGGGAAATCTGGCTCCAGTATAATACTAAGAAAATGTATAATTGTGTGAATGTAAAATAATGATAAATTCTAAGATAGCTCGAAGGACCAGAATGAGTAATTAAATGAGGGATCAATGGTTTATAGATTTATGATTATATGAATAAATTCTATTAATTAAGCAATGACTGTAAATTATATAATTCTAGAGCCAGCCTCCCATGACACATTTTGGGGGGGGGGTCTTCTATAAGATTAATCCATGTAGAACATATATTATGCAACAATAATAATTATAATATGCACACACATGGATAATGGGTAAAATATGTAATGCAAAATACTACTGCCAAATGAAGATTAATAATGCATAACTGGCAGTATCAGATATATATATAGATGGATATGGACTCTGAATAATAAGACACTATCTACAATAAAACTGATTAGGTCTCAGCTGTGACAGGGGACGTAGATGCAGTCCACTGTACGCCAGGCTGGAAACAGTTTGAGATAGTGTCTTGGCGCACGTGAGGGTATGGCGGTCACACGCTTCCTCAGGGGTGTTGCACCATGCTGCAATAATGGTAATTCCGTAATTTCCACCTCCAAAATAGTATTCACACACATATACGGCAATATCTAAATATTTGGAGGGAAAGAACTACACTTACATGAGATTATTTTTACGCCCGCATCATAACGACATGGCACCTACATGATCTTATTTAAGAGCTCATTAAATAGAACAAATGAGGTAAAAATGCCTGCCAAACTGGTGTCCTTGATTCTGATAAGCTGCGTCCTCAATCTGGCACCTATGGATGTACGGATGTTGGTTGGATGGGCAGATTTGTCGGACAGCTTACGGAGCACCACTTGTTGATCGCAAATATGGCGAGAGAGTCCTCCTCCTTCCCCAAAGTCGCGCATGCGCAATAGCTCTCCGTGAGGATTCGATCATAAATTATATTTATTTATTAACGCTAAATAGGGAAGGGGGCGTGTATGAACACTCTTGATGATTTAGATAAATACTTTATGTGGTGATGTTTAATTATCATAGTGCACGTCAGTTAATTAGTTAATGTAGACGGCACAAATAAAACAGTACGGGCTTGGTGGTGGAAATGATGTTAGATTATGATATGGTTTACTGGAACAGCGATTAAGCTGGGTAAGGAAATTCCAGTAAACTATTGTATTCTAAAAGTAAACCTATTACTAAATAATTATTCCTAATAAAGGAAAGTAAATGGTTACATTTGTGGTATTCTACTGGTATGTGGAAATTTTATTCTCCGTGCGTGGCTGACACAACACTACACAATTCTAGGAGAAATTATATGATGTTCCACAACCTAATACAGTAAATTCTATAATACTAATCTACGTATTAGTAGTGTTAGTAAACTACTACGCTTAATACAGGAAATACATCCTATTGTATTAAGGATTATTAAGTGAACATTAAATGTGCATGAAGCCTAATACAGGAAATACATCCTGTTGTATTAGGGATGAGAAAAATTGTTGGATATTTCCAACACCTCTGGTAGGTTAGGATAATGGAACCTTAGTACGAAAGTTTCTTGACGTTGGGAAACCTTATAAGGACTGGTTGCTATATAATACTTTGTGAGCCTTAACTAATCAGGAAGAGTCATGGTCAGTGTGTGGGGTCACCCGCTGGGGTCACGACGGTCCTCAGGTCGACCCTCTCAGAATCCATGCTTCCTTTTACTTTAAGTCAACATTTTAATATAATTTCGCAAAACAAGTAATAAACTCAGCAACCGAACGTGTTGAATAAAGTCCTGAACAACATGTGAAACATAAAGTCACCTTAGAAGTTTGGCTTCAATAATAGTTAAAAAGGACTAAGAACAAAATATATAATTGGGTTTTAAAAAGAAGCTGAATGTATAGGTTATTATTTCAGGATATTATTACAACAGGCAATTATTGTAGGTTATTATTGTGAGTTAATAATACAACAGGTTATCCTCGTAGGTTGTTATTGCAAGTTATTATTGCACACCTTGCCTAAGTTGCGTCACCTTGGGAAGGTGGTCGTGGCTGATCTTCGAGACTACAGTGCTTCAGCTTCATGTGTACATGTGGTAGTATGCTTGTGTAGGCCGGCCTGGTTAACTGAGTGAGCACCCTTGTGTTGTATTGGTGATTATTATCTCTAAACCTGATTCGAGGTCAGGGGGTCCGTTTCACCTTTCTTTTTATGATGTCTTCAACGAAACCGTTAAAGAAGCCATTGTTGACTAGGACCTGCCTTACCCTACAGAGTTCTTCATCGACTTCTTTCCATCCTAAGCTGTGGCTGAGAGCACAGTCGATGTAAGCGTTGACAACACTCCTCCTGTACCTGTCTGGGCAGTCTCTGTTGGCATTGAGGCACATTCCTATGTTTGTTTCCTTGGTGTAGACTGCAGTGTGGAAGCCTCCGCTCCTTTCCGTGACTGTTACATCCAGAAAGGGCAGCTTCCCATTATTCTTCATCTCGTAAGTGAAATTCAACACAGAATTCTGCTCGGATGCCTCCTTCAGCTGCTGCAGACATCTGGCATCAGGTACCTGTGTAAAAATGTCATCAACATACCTGCAGTATATGGCGGGTCTAAAGTCCATGTCAACTAAGGCCCTCTACTCGATGGTGCCCATGTAGAAGTTCGCAAACAGGACACCTAGGGGAGAACCCATGGCGTCCCCATCTACACGCTTATACATGTGCTCATCTGGGCTCAAGAAAGGTGCCTCTTTAGTGCAGGCTTGGAGCAGTTTCCTCAGTATGCTTTCTGGCATGTCAAGAGGAGTGCAAGCCGGGTCACGATACACTCTGTCTGCTATCATCCCGATTGTTTCGTCCACAGGTACGTTGGTAAATAGTGACTCCACATCCAACGAGGCTCTTATCCCTGTGGCCCGTGCTCCACGCAGTAAGTCGACAAATTCCTTGGGAGAATTCAGGCTGAAAGCACAAGGTATGTAAGGAGTCAGCAACCCATTGAGTAGCTTAGCCAGTATGTGGGTGTGGGTATCTGGCTGATGATTGGCCAAAGTGGGTTTCCTGGCTTGTGGGTCTTGACATTTACATAGGCATATCCGGGTTTGTATTCCCCAACAACCTTTGGCAGGTGGAGTCCGGATTTCGTGGCGTTCACAGTTTCGATCAATCTGTTTGTCTTCGTTTTCAATTCGGCTGTAGTGTCCTTCGTTACTCTTTGCAATTTAGATTGGTCAGAGAGTATGAGGTTCATTTTTGCCAGATATTCGTCTTTAAGAATGACGTATATTGGCGACTTGTCACCTCTCCTGACGACTATCTCCTTGTTCTCACAAAGACTCTTAGCTGCCGCTTTGAGCTCGAGGGACAGTATGGTGCTTCTATAGTTTCCTCGAATCTTTCCTCCTATTACAATAAGTTCTGCTTGCAAGTTGTCTTTAGTGGTAACCTCCTTTTGCTTCTTGAGGTCGAATATATCGTTCAATAGGATCTCCAACTCCACTTTCCGGGCCATCTCACTCGATCTGAACATAACGTGACAGTTTATACCCAGATTTAAGAGAGGAATTTAGTCCTCAGTGAGGTTGATCCCAGCAAGGTTTAAGCACTTTGGACATAGAATTGTAGTGATCTATCGAGTGGGCGATAGTATCCGATAACGAAACTCGTGCTGGGATTAAATTAATTAGCTGTCCGTTGTACAGTAATTAAGGTGATTATTCACCGAATGCTTGACGGATCAAGTATCTGTGAAATTCCGAGTTACGTGTGACTAGTGTGACAGTTTGACTTGTCTGTAGAAGACAAGATTAAGTTAACGTAAGTGGTTGTTGCTAACTGCTGTTGGCAGTGAATTAACGTAATTGTCACTATCAGTATTAACGTATTCAATTAGTCAATTATTATTGATCATCGAAGAGACGAAGTGTTATCGTAAGAATCTAACAAGGAGGGTTGCTGAAGCTGCCAGTAACCCAACTAGTCATTGTGTTATCATTGAAGAAGGCTACTAGTTTGACTGCATTGTAACTGACTTGCAGGTGGGTTGCAAAGATCGTAAAGTAACTGATAGGAGGTTACCGGAGACTCGTCTTCTAACCTACCTTGTTGTTGTTGCAATTTGTGATTATAGACTTAGTATCTTATGTGACGGTAAAGTGTTGGAGTATGGTGTTCGGCAGTCCTCCAATGGCAGGTGTCAATGCCTGGTCACACATACAAAAAAAAAAAGAGACTGCTTGCCTGTGGTACGGTAAGGGAAGACACGCAAAACACAAAGTATAAATAATGAAACTTTAATTAATTTAGAAAAGCAAAATATAAATAAAGACAATCTCTTGGCTTACGTGAAAATTTAAGAACAAGTAAAAAAATAATAGAACAAAAGGTTAATATAGATGAAATTACTCGACAATAATAATAAATACAATACAATCAAATCAGGTGCTGAGAATACTGGCTATAGCTGCTACCTCCCTTTAGTATACGTCAGCCAGGGCTGTAATATACCAGATAGAGATATCAACTTCAGAGAGCACAGGGATATTCTGAGGAAGGACGGCTGGAGCTGCCCAGACGTCGACTCGGCTAGATGGCGTGCGTGGTGCAAGTGCAGTAAGCTGATGGCGACACCAGCCAATCAAAAGGCAGGCAGGTGGAGACCGGTAGTTAGCTCGTTGAAGTGTCGCGCTGAGCCGGTGTGACAGGGGGGGGGGCGAAGGTGGGTATGCAGGGTACGTTTTGCTTCCTGGTCAAAACGTTTTGTGCTACTGGTGGACGTATCTTGGATGTAGCATCTTGTACTTGTAGTAGTAACGTGACTGATATAGGGAAGAGCAGGCTCAATCTCTCTTGAAAGAGATTATCGTCACACTTATTGCTTGATTGCATTCTCTCTGAACACTGAGTACTGTTCAAGTTAGTTCATTTATTCAGCCCAACGCGATTATAGGTACGATCCTGTGGTTATACTTGTAACGGTGTTTACCTGTCGTAAAGGTGTCACAGGAAGGATTTTGAGTAATGTCAGTGTTATCTTCGTTGTTATCGAAATTAGCACTTGTTGAATAAACTTTGATAAAGCTGAATGCTGTCTTTTGTTACACCCCGCACTATTATTGATTTACAAATGTTCTGCCACGTTACTTGCATTGTTATTCTTAAACTGAGACTGCTTCTGGCCTCGGGCTCGATTCATTGAACTACACAACAGAATAATTTGTGAGATCCCGTGACCGTCCTATTAAATTTGCTCCAGCAAATAGTGGAGGTCGACGGCCTAGTGATAGGAATCTCAAACTTTTGAGGTCTCGGCGATTGATCACGCCCATAATTTCTATGGTTTCTAGTGGGATATGAGCTGCTTACTACACTTAACGTGTTAGCTAAGCAGTCTTTTTCGCCAGAGGTCCATCTAGATTTTCAGTGTAAAGCTTTCGGATGGACTAGAAATTTTATTATGCAAATCTCACAATCATGATGCAACATGATGTCAGGTTACAATTTGTACTCATAATATCGTACATGGAAAGTATTATTCAGTATTCAATTACAAATAAAAACGGGTTGCAATAACATATATTTGAGAAAAATAATTTCGGAAGGTTATTACTGCAAATTATCATTTAAGGGTGTTATTGTAGTAGTAATGATAAACAATTTCTGCTGTTACAGCAAAATATTGCCAAAGACAAAATCAGCAAGAATTTTACTTGTTATTTTGACAGACAATTTCCGCTGGTTATAACTTCTAGTTATTAGTTATGTTATAGGAACAGGTTATAAGGTCTGGTTATGTTCGCAGGTTGTTAGACTGACAACTCCACAGTATACCTGAGAATGTGACTGCCAGACGAGGGCTTCTACAGGTTACATGAACACCAGCCAAACACACACCGAAACTACGACGTTGGTACAACTTTCGAACAAGTTTTAACACCTCCTAACCAGTTACAACATCCAGTATAGCAAGTTGTAACAACGTTCTAATACGTCATAAACACGTTAAGCCTAGATGTAACAACTTTATTACAAGTTGTAACAAGCGGAAAATAGAGACAGTTTCTGTTTGTGTTTCCAGGGCATGTGGTTGCCAGGTAAACCAACATCGCAGTGTACCTGGCCTCTTGGTTTACCAGACAAGCAGTTCCACAATATTGAGAACTTGATGGTTGCCAGACATGCCAGCTTCACTGTGTACAAAACAATGTAGTTTTCAGACAAGCAGCTTTGCAGTATACATGACAACATCGTTACCAGGTTAACATCTCCAGAGTATACATGACAACATCGTTGCCAGACAAGCCAATTCCACAAAATATATGACCTAAAATTGCAAGACCAGCAGCTTCTCATGACTAAGTGGCTGTCAGGTCAGCTCTACAGTATACATGACAACGTGGTTGTCAGGTCAGCTCTACAGTACACATGACTACGTGGCTGTCAGGTCAGCTCTACAGTATACATGACAACGTGGTTGTCAGGTCAGCTCTACAGTATACATGACTACGTGGCTGTCAGGTCAGCTCTACAGTATACATGACTACGTGGTTGTCAGGTCAGCTCTACAGTATACATGACTACGTGGCTGTCAGGTCAGCTCTACAGTATACATGACCACGTGGAAAGCGAGCTACAAAGTATACATGACTACGTGGCTGTCAGGTCCGCTCTACAGTATACATGACTACGTGGTGACCAAGCTACAAAGTATACATGATCACGTGATATCTACAGTCCAACCGTTGATTAATGCCAACATAAGTAAACACACTGGTGACCTCTGATGACCCAGAGGTCATAACAGTCTTGACACGAGTCAACGTTTTCATTCTTAAAATAACAGGAGTCTTGTATTAAGACTTTTCTCATAAGTACTTGAGGGCAGTTTTCACTCCTTAATGGTTATCACTTCCTTCAGATAAAGGTTCTTAGTGTCACTTAGTGTTGAGGTGAAGGTCTATATACAACCCGTCCTCCAAATAGAACGTCGCATTTTGACGTATACTCTACCTAAGGCCAAAAATGTTTGTATTAGCAAATGGTAGCGACTCGCGAAATTTTCATACTCTCCTGTTTTCTGTTGAGGGTTCTCTACTAGGTTAGGGTAATGAGTCATTAATACGTCAGTTTCTTGACGTTGGGAAACCTTAGGAGGACGGGCTGCTACATAATACTTTGTGAGTCTTGATTAATAAGGAAGAGTCATGGTCAGTGTGTGGGGTCACCCGCTGGCGTCTCTACGATCCACAGATCGACCCGAAAACAACCACATCCTTCCTTTTACCTTAAGTCAAGAGTTTAATATAATTTCCCAGAACACGTAATAATCTCAGCAACCGTCTAAAACAGATGGAACATAAAGTCATCTCAAAATTTTGGATTCAATAACAATTAAGGGACTAAGAGCAAAAATGATAACTGGGGTTTAAAAACTAAGTGAACATATATGTTATTACTCCGGGTTATTAATATTGTTGGTTATTACTGTGAGTTATAATTACAACTGGCTATTCTCGTATGTGTTTAGTGCAAGTTATAATTGCAGGTTATTATACAGCTGGCTGCTCATTCAGGATATTGTGACTGATTATTGAGGTGGGTTATTATAACAGGTCGCTAGGGATAGTTTAACAACTGATTGTTAAGTTTGGATATTTAAACAAACTGATTGTTGTGGTTGGTTATTACATCAGGATATTACGTAATAGCCTGATGTTAGGGGCGGGGAATTACGAAAGCTGGTTATACAGGGTGTTGCAGCATGTTTTTATATTCACCTAGTTGTGCTTGCTGGGGTTGAACTCTGCTCTCTAGGCCCGCCTTTCAACTATCAATCAATCAACTGTTAGTAACCACTAACAAATTTTTTGCCACACCCAGGAAACAGCTAGTAACAGCTGTTTAACCCCCAGGTACCTATCTGCTAGGTAACGGGGGCATCAGGGTGAAAGAACCTCTGCCCATCTGTTTCCGCCGGCGCCTGGATTGAACCTGGATCCTACAATTACGAGTCCTCAGCACTGTCTACTCAGCCACAGGCCCCACCCCATATCCCTATGCTGGATATTGGCAGGAAATATAACAAGCGGGGTGGTGCAGCTTTATATAGGCGCCGGGTATGGTGCCGAGTTTCTCACTGTAGCAAGCTGGGTGGACCAGCTGTATATGGGTGCCTGAGAATGGTGCCAGGCCTGTCATTATAGTAAGCCGGGTGATTATTATTGAGTGTTATTTTGGTGGATTATTATGGAGGGTTATTATGGTGGATTAATATGGAGAGCCACTTTGGTGGATTATTTTGGAGGGTCATTGTGGTGGATTATTTAGGAGGTTTTTTGTGGTGAATTATTATGGAGGGTTATTGTGGTGAATTACTTTGAAGGGTTATTGTGGTGGTTTATTTTGGAGGGTTATTGCAGTCTATTATTATATAGGGTTATTGTGGTGCATTATTATGGAGGTTACTGTGGTGGATTTTTATAAAGGGTTATTGTAGTGGATTATTTTGGAGGGCTTTTCAAGTGGATTATTATATAGGGTTAATGTGGTAGATTAAAATGGAGTGTTAATGTCGTGGATTATTACTCAGGGTTTTTGTGCTGGATTATTATGGAGGGGGACTGTCGTGGTTGTTTATGAGGGTTATTGAGGAGGGTTATTAAGGAGGATTATTGTGTTGGATTATTATTATAGAAGAATGTTGTGAAGATTATTATTGATGGTTAATTTTAGAGGATTATTATGAGGGTTAATTTTGTTGGATTATTATGGAGGGTTATTTTTATTGTAACATTATGGGAGTTATTTTAGTAGATTATAATGGAGTGTTATTTTGGTGGTTTATTGTGGAGGGTCATTGTTATGAATTATTATTTATTATATCAAGACGGATTGTTGTTGTTATTATTGTGATGATTATTGTGGTGAATTATTTTGTAGGATCTTGTTTTAGATTATTTAGAAGGTTATCGATGTGGATTATTTCGTGGAATATTATGAGGGTTATTGTGTTGGATAATTAAAGAGGTTAATTTTGGTATTATTTGGATGGTTATTGTAATGGATAATTATTTATGGATATTGGTTGGATTGGTATGGATGATAATAGTGTGGTTTTTGTGGTGGATTATTTTAGAGGGTTTTTGTTTTGGATTATTATAGAAGGTTAGCGTGGTGGCCTATACTGTTGGATTATTCTCGTGAATTAT